>KZ538287.1:30260-49496 GCA_000934665.2 Catajapyx aquilonaris
GGGGGGGGGGGGGGGGGTGAAGATGGAAGCCTAATGGGTCAAGTGTGGCCGACTTTTACCAATCCAAGGTCTAGCTCACGCCCAACTTAGTAAAAAAAAAAGCATCAAACACATAGCACTTTTACGCCATGTATAAATATAGCAATGCAATACAATGTCTCCAAGCAGAAGACACTAAAAAAAATTAGTCAATCACTCTAGTGTCAGATAACTCTCTTCGTCAGTGTCATCTCGGCTGTCAAACGGTCCTTTGCGCATTTAAAAAAAAATCTAGAGAGGAAAAATAAGTCACGGGGCCTTCTTCTTCAGCTGGGTAGGGTGTCAAAATAGCTGGATGGCCCCCGAAAGAAGAATGATGATGGTGTCTGGAAGCTCCTCTCCAGAAATGGAGTTGCTTTTTGAATCAAGCCAACTTTGCTTTCCCCTCGAGACTAGCTTTGCACCATTGCACGTCACGCCTCATTCTTGTCTTCGAAGACTATTGGCGAAATTCTTTCCTTTTTCGGCTACAAAAATTTCGGCGAGAGAAGATTTTTTTTGGTATAAAAGGTATGCCATTTGGAACTGATCCGTTCGGATATACTGTCGCTGAGGGCTAAAATTCGGTTGACGAGATTTTGATCCTATGTAATGCAATACTGTCGTTATTACCAGTTTCTGAAACCAGCACAATTTTTTCTCATACAAAATTGTACGTTTATAGTACTGCACTTGAATTACTTTATTAACTGAAAACCACAAAAGCAGCGAATTTGGACAATGAATGTGGCACCTTGGGTGGCGAAGTAAATGGCCAATTTGCAGCGTTTCCAGCCAGCCACAAACAAAGTGGTGGATGTTCTCGAAAAAAACACACACATTTCGGTCCCCACAAAACAAACTGAGACCACTTTGTACTCCCCGGTTTTATCTGGAGGCAAACACCGGATGACCCGCTTGTTGACTGAGCAAAAAGCCGGGAAGCAATTTAGTACTTGCGATTCCCGGTATTGGCGATTAGCCCAACTTGGGCCAGGGGGTTCTGCTTGGCCCACAGGGTCTATCCGATGCTGAATGGGCAAGGGATTGCTTGTTGACACCTCGAGTGGCCATAGTTGACTCTGGTACTTCAATAAAAAATCAGCACTAAATGAGGTGAAATAATTTTTTTAAACGGATGATTCTAACCTGAGACATGACAAATAAAATAAACCTGTAAGAAATAATTTCCATCTTACATTTCAATTTATTAGTATCGTTATCATTATTCATTATTATATTGTATTTTATTCCTTACTTATTGGCCTTACTTATTATAGGTTGTTAATTACTTGTTCATTCGCAATATTAGCCATTAATATTTATTTATTTGTCTTTGGAATCGCTACTTATTTATTAAATATTATTCATTGTATTTGAAACAGTTCATTTTATTACACAATTTATTATCGTGCTTATTTTTATCACTACGTTTTAATATGACTGTATATATATTAAATACATTTTAATTAATTTCATTACAATAGCAGTGTTTTACGTAGCTCATAGAGAAGGTTCCATATAAGAAAATAGTAATTAGGTAATTAAATATGTACAAATTAATAGGCATTCTGACATGGATGAGAGAACTAATTCACATCATTTACTTCTAAATATTTTACTTGCGATTTGTCTGAAATAATTTACTGGACTAATAACTTACCAATGCGGACAGGTGGCAGCAACACCTGACCGCCATCTAGGGGCAACGCAATATTTTGACATTTCCCTACCCCTATATTACACCTTATTGCTTTATTTGCGTCCCGTAATTTAAGCAAGTGGCGACAGTGAGGACACGGGCACCTAATTAATTACACTCACTAATTACGTTCCTCCTGACAGCTGGGCCCTCGCCACTTGGACTGTCAGCCTCCCACGTCGATGCCCCATCTGACAAATGACATGTCCCTTTACCTCCCTTTCTTTACTACAGCAAAACCACCAAACTTTCTGTATACACCTCCAGAATTTTTGCGAGGGTTAACAAAATAACTAATAAAACTTTGCCAGCAAAGCATTGGGCGGACACCCCTTTTTACTTAGTGCTTGGTATGCCGACGGAGATTCCTCACGCCCCTTCTTTCTAACGCCTCGTAACCACGTCTTTATCCCCCCTAGAGCTAAAACCGACCTGACTTCAACGCTTCGTTTGCCATTTTTTCCCCCCCTCTTTTAGTCTTCCAATAGTTGCGAGTATAGGGTTGCCAAAAAAAAAACATCGATCGACTATACATACTTTTTATCCTAGTTCTCAGAATATATAGGAAATAGTTAATTGGAAAGTGAAATGTGTATTCGCAACAAATCGTCTAGATCAATTTGTACAGTACATGTACTTGAATATGAACAAGCATTGCGCCAAAAAAAACGATGAGAAAGAAGCAACAGTCCTCACTAAGGTATTCACAAAGCAGCACCGTTTGCATTTGAAGTTTCCGGGGTTTTTCATGCATGTGTACATTTTTAAATAGGGAGATAGAGCTAGGGCCGAGAGCGTGGGGCTAATAAATTCCTTTGGCTGTAATTTAACTCGGCTTGAGTAATTAAACGTCAGGCTGGAAGAAATCTTGCGTCTGCAGTTGTGAATTCCGAATGCCTGGGGGGGTCTTAACTTTAAATTCGCGATGTGAAACTCGTCTCACGACAATGGTACGGTAGCCGCTAGCAACTTGGTATGAAAATTATCTTCAAATATTATTCATTTTTTTTCTCTCTCCAACCAAAATCGGAAGGTTATCTAGTGTCCTTCAGGGTCCAATTAACCCTGATAATCCAGACGACTCTTGGAAACCACGTCTTTTCTCCCCCCCTCTCAGCAAACCCTGGAGACCTACGGATTACAGGAGAAGTGGAGAAACAGTAATTAGCATTCCCCGACGCCAGCCAAAAGCTTTTGGTTTTTGGCCGACGCCAAACGACTAGACGCCAGGGGTCGACAACAGTCCATCAGATCCTGGGAGGGGGGGGGGNAGGATTTTCAGAAAACCTTAAGTCCTCTGGTTTAGTAGGCAACCTACAAGATTCATTGTGACAGGAGACTGGTTTTAATCCTGTTGCAAGAAAGGACTGTAATTGCCACAATTTTTCCCAATTTTTCACATGATGCAATCCATGGAGTTTGGATATCTCCAGGCTCGTCTCAAGTGGGATTTCACACTAACCACCCAGGGGAACAAAATGGCCTCTGCAGCATCCTCATGACCAGCTCTTATTAACATATTTTAAATTTAACCTCCGCACCAAGATTAGTCTCCCAATTAGTGTGGGTAATTCGATGCCGACTCGGTACATTGGACATGCCCGCCATGGTAAGGACTTAGAATCGCCAATAGAGTCTCTCTCCCCAAACCAAATGAAGTACCCAGGTCCAGAGGTTTTCCCCCCTCCAACAGCCCTTGCCTCAATCTCAATAATCCCAGCTTTGGGAGGCCTTCCAGCCACACATTACACGAGGCAAAGACGCGGAAAATCTATCAGGAAGCTAATGTGAGTGGAGAGGTGGGGAGGAACTGGAAGATTTTCCCTCCACCCCCTGACTTTATACCAGGGGAACCCAGAATCAACCATCGTGGGGGAGGAGATTCCAGACTTAGAAAGACCCCAGTGATTATCCATTTACCGTCTTGGGAGGCCTCTCACGAAAAGAGCATCCCATAACTTCCGATTACTTAATCAATTAGGATTTTTGCATGGGTGAAGAAAAAAAGGGGGGGTCATTACAATGCATGTGTGGTCTTAACAATTTCTAGGTCGGGGTCAGGAACAATGGCTAAAAAAATAAATTTTGTTGAGCGAACAGAAATGTACAGATATCATATATGGAAAATTATTTTTATGACATAATTTGACATGAACAGACTTTTCTTCGCGTTTAAAAAAAATAACGACATACAGTTACGCAAGACGCAATTAGAGCTAACAAAGGTATCAAAACATCAGGTATTCAATCTCTCCCGCCCTGTTCAGAAAAAAATGTCCGTGATCGAATGACGCAATTCGAGACACGAAACGCCTCGTGTCCTTTGCATTAAGAATAGGGTACCCCGAGGACACAAGGTGGTGAACCTGGAATATATAAATCAGATGAAAAGGTGAACGCTCGCTGATTGATTTCTTTCTAGACATTACGACGCAAACATTCATCTTTAAAGAAGGTTGTGCAATTATGTGTACCTGAAAGGATCACGATCTCTAAAATCTGGCTAATGTATTATGAATAAAACAATTTGAATTGTACATCCCAAAAACTGAGGATGCACGCTAGAGTTGGCCCACTTATAGGTGACTTTCATGCTGTGATATTTAATTACCAGTCGGATTTCCAGCCAGTCTACGCCCATTTACGTCCGTTAATTGCTAGACTGATAGTTTACATGATGAATGGGGGAACCCAGACTGCGAATAAAAGCGCGACCTGTTGTGGACCCCCCTCTTTTTTTGGGAGGGGTCCTGTTGCCCCCCCTCAGGCCCTGAATCTATGATCAATTAGCAGGCCCGGACAATTAATTCCAATCAGGATGTCCTGATCCATTCTTTACAGAGTGTTACAATTGAAACCGTTTCCACCTCTTTGGCGAATTGATTACTACCAAAATGAGGGTCTTACAGCGATTGCATCAGGTTGGAAGTCCATTATGCAATGGACAATTCAATGATGAAGAGCATTGTGACAAACCTCTGGTGTCATCAGATGGGTAATGAGTTATTGACTAGCATTAGTTTGAATCGAAATTCATGCAACTTCAGGATATTTCTGTTTCTTGTAGCTGAAAACTTGGGCAGTGCAGTGCCCTGATAACGATGCGTCGCATATCAAATAGCACCACCCAGTAAAAAATTTCCATATGGATCACATGTAGATTCCGGTGCACGAAATCTCCATTACAGTCACATGGAGAATCCATGACATCCATAATGTATATTTTTAGTCTGGTATAACTGCAAGTTTGTGTCATATCCGGCTATGATATTGTCCAAATACTAAGAAACTAATATTTCCTAACAAAAATCACATATCAAACGTTTATCCTGCAGGTAATAACAGAATCTGCTGTCATCTTTTCTTCTCCAATATAACAGTTCTTCCCATGTTGCATTGTGATGGTGGGTGACCCACGCCCTTGCCCCAGCTCTGAACCAGGTCTCGTCACGGTCATACCACCATAATTGATACCACGTGATTCTCCTCCTCTGGAATAATCAAGCTTGAGGGGAATTTATGGCTGTGGGAGGTCGAGAAAGAAAGCGCCACTACGCCCCACTTTACACGAATTTCGCCCCCAAACCTTACACGACCAGATTATGTCTGCTCATTTTCATATATCATATGAATATGATCATATAAGTAGCCAATAGCATATGGTATTTAAATTTTGTTAAAATTGTAACTACATAATATTATAACACATCCAAACAGCAGTTAAAAACAACCTGAAGACAGTCCTACTCAGCTATTAAAAATTCACCGCCTTATGCATAGTAAGTGTCGTAAACAAAACAACAAAGCAATTCAATAACTTCTCGCCTTCATTGCAACACCAAAGATTGTTGGAAGTTTTTTTTTCGACACACAACTAGGGGGGTGTCTTAACCCTTCCGTAGCCTCTTGGGAGGTCCAGCATCTCTTACAAAAATTACCCACACAGAGCACGTTTTACATGCGATCTTTTAACCCACAGGTTAACCCCTAAAATATCAATAACATATTTTGAAATCGCAGCAAAAATTGTCGCCTGAAAAAAATTCTTTATACTATAACATGGCGACAAAGGAAAATTCCTGTCGGCTTTTCAGGGATTTTTTCTGGTCAGTTTTACCTATTTTTTTGTGGGCTTTGTCAGAGAAAAGAGGTGTGCTGAGAATCCCCCACCTTTTATGTCACCGCCACGTAATCTGCCGCCAACAAGCTGTTCACGAAAGCGGAATGGCATGATGCTTGTATGTCCTCCAGGCCGTGCAGATTATCACTCTTCTCTCTAACTCTCTTTTTCTCCACCAAATTCCTGTTTTCCGCTGTTTTGTGGGACCTGATTTGATCATGTGCACATCAGGTCTCGTGCAAAAAAAAGGAGGTTGGCACAAAAGGGTATGGCATGTGTACAACACTGACATGTGCTTTGCTTGTAATGGTGTATGTAATACGAGATAGTCTAAGCCAGAAGAAAATCGCAAAATTATCACGAAAAATATGTATTTGAATAGTTGAAGATTGAACTGCAATTTTTCTTCTGTTTTGACAATTGATATTTGTGTACCGAAAAAGAATGGCACACTTCTCCAGATTCTGCCAAAATGTTGGCCTTCCAGGTGCCATTTGTCAAGGACCATGGTCCTTTTCTTGCACACAAGAATAGGCTCAATCTCGCGCTTGTCTTGCTGCCGGTTCTACTTCACAGGAAACATTTGTCTCAACCCTGTCAAAGGGCTCCCGCCATGGAGGGTGGTCGCCATGTATCTCCTTCAATCTAACTTGCTAGACAGACACTCATTACAAGCTCTTCCTTTGACCCTGAAGGTGACCCATAATATGACATGAGAAGAAAAAAAATGTCCATCTCGATTGAACGACCATGAATAAGAATTGAATCTTTTGGAACAGTTTTGATCGGAAATGGCCGCCCCCTTCCCTTATTCCCTTATTCTTTTTGCGCTTCTTTGCACTTTTCCATCTTGGAAGAGAACCTGCATGGAATCCCGGATCTTTTTTTTATGTGAGAAAATTTGAATTGGAGAATCACAGGCGGGCTATGGGGTTCATCTCGTCGCCCTATTACCCACCGTTGACTTTTCTCTACTTTGGACAAAGGAGTCGTTCGTCTGGAACCAACTCCTCAGGTTCACATCACATCGATAACGAAGCAGTTTTTTTTTCTTCTTCTTTTCCTCCATTCTTTTCTTGGGTGGGAGGTTGGTAACAAAATGGTCAAATTTCTCCATCTATTTTTAAGGGCTGAAAATTTAAGGAAAGGAAAAAAAATGTGTCTATCCCAAGCAATCAGATGGGGATTAAAACCCTCAAAAATGTGGGTATCCTTCAAAAGAAACTATTGATTAGAATCAATGTTACTTTCATAGCAAACAGTTTGGCATGTTTGAATGTGGGTTGAATCCATGTTCACGATGTTGTTTACAAAGCCATGACCTAAGCCAGGTTACATAACATAATTTATGTACCATACATAAAATTCGCATGTGTCACAAAAATTGCATAAAAATCATTTAAAAATATTTCCATTCATATTAAATTAAATTTGGATGTTTATTTTTAGTGTCACTTCTTGTAACACATCCTGTACTTTCGCCATAGTTGTGTAAAAATTGATGGCCATATAAGGGGCGTCAATTACGTGATTAAGTACCCGGCACAAATCGATGACGTAACGTGTCCCAGAGGGTACCACACTACTTAATCGGATTTCGGTAGTTCGGAAGTAATCGAAGTTCCTTTTCTTCTCCCCCCCCCCTTCCCAAACCGATAACAAGTTTAACTATACAACCAATCCTGATGAAACAGTGTTTCGGGAATAGGAATCCATCCATTTTGCCTGCATTGCTCCTAATTGGTACCCGGGTTTACACAACAACCATTTGTTCCCTGAATAATGCCAGCTGCATTAGTAGCTTCGATCGTACGTTAATTAGAAAAGGATGGGTGCCTCGACCCAAAAATTTGCGTTTTTTTCTTCCTTTTTTTTACTAGTCTCCGTTTTAATTACGACTACCAATTAACTTGAACCCCCCAAAAAAGGGGTTTCTTCCGGACAAAAATATAAATGAAGTATCTTCCTTGGCGTACCCAGAAAAAAAAAATCGTTTCTAACAGTGTATAGTGTTTCCTCTATTGCCAAAGGTTGGACTTGAAAGCCTTATGGAGGGTTGGAAATTTACAATCCAGTTTCCAGGCGCGGCCTGCTCGCCATATTTTGATCCATACAAGGCCACGTAAAGGGGACCGGAATTGCCCAAAATGCTCTGCCAGGTACTTACTAACACCTGCCTTTTTGAGTTACAACCCGTTCGAGAACTGGGTAATCCCCGACAGGTATTATTTCCGGACTGACACCGTAGCAATCGACTTGACCGTGACAAATCTTTTCTTCTTCTTTTATTTTAATTTTAATTTTATTAGAGTGAATTCATCAAGTGCACATTTTGTCACGTAATAAGTAGGCCTACATGACAGAAAATTTCATAAAAAATTAATTTACAGCCAAAATTATCGTGTTATTTTCGTCACCAATGAGAATAGCTTTAAACAATAAAAAACTATAACTAAAACAACCATAAATAAGAACAATAAACAATAAAATAAATTTATACTTAATTTTCATTACTTCTTTAGTTTCGAGTAATTATTTAATTCATTGTGCTATTTTAATTTAATTGCATTTATATTTTCACTACTGCGGTAAATCGTGTCATTGAAGAATCGCCTCTCGGCTAAAAATTTCGGCAACATATTCTTCTTTTGTCATATTTATGCTCCTTGTAACATTTCACTGTTATTTTCATTTAATATTATTTTCAATAAGGGCATACCCGGCTAAACCTTTGGCGCTCAAGCCCGTTTCCTTATACCTGACGATCAATTTGGAAACTCCGGAAAACCGCATATAAGGCAGGCGCAGACCATTGTTCCTCGCCAACGCTATCCCCTGTTATACGTCGTAACAAAGGCCGTGTCCCTGTCGTTTCCCCCAAGATTATCCCCGACGTCCTAATTACGCGCGGGGAGGAGGACAGGTATTTCGGCCTCCTTTTGTGCGCCTAATGACAACATTATCATTAATGAATGGCCCCCTGCACTGCACTCTCCAGTCCGCGGAACTGACACCACGGCATTTTGAAGTCGGCTTTGGTTTGGGTTTTTTTCCTCCCCTTTTGTAACCAGGATGAAGAAAAACATGAGAAAATGTGGATACCACGACGGTGTTGGT
The DNA here is from genome assembly GCA_000934665.2 of Catajapyx aquilonaris. Taxonomy (NCBI): domain Eukaryota; kingdom Metazoa; phylum Arthropoda; class Diplura; order Dicellurata; family Japygidae; genus Catajapyx; species Catajapyx aquilonaris. Next base: position 39,218 of record KZ538287.1, read on the forward strand.
TAATTAGTGATTAATTGACACCTCTAGGAAGATTTCCGGCTAAAGTAAGACCACTGGGAACACTAGCGACGCTCTGACGGCCAACTGTTGAACTGTAACATACGGCGCGATCTTTGGCGGCTAGTTTTTGAATTCCACTGCTTATAATAAAAACTTATGTTTCTCACATATTCAAGACACGCAAAGGCGAAACAAAGTACTGTACTTTCCACCTAATTATTCAATTAAAAGTGACTTTTAGTACCCATTGTCACAACAGGCTTCTGCCTAGGCCGCGATATGTAAAATTAACAAATAAATCCTCATGAAATTCCTCGCCCACCTGAATGTTACGTTTTCAATGGCACAGCATTTGACGGCGCCAAGAGAGCACTCTGGTTTAATGAAATAACATTCAGGACCGGCGAAACAAACGCCAGGGAAGCGGCACACAAAAAGAGCACCATTTATGGCTGACCTGTTTCCACAAGAAAGATATAAATTTTAGCGCTACACCTGGGAGTTATTTACAAGCGGAGCCGAGCGAGGAAGATAAATCCGGGCCCAGCTTCAAAAGAGAAGAGACTTCCCACGCTCTGGCTCCGAATCGAGGAGTCAGCTAGAGTGAAAAAGATCACCGGTCACGACCACGCTGATCTGGATCAACTTACTACTAAGGTGCACACCGGAGGCTTGTAAAACAGAGATGGATACACGTGGAGGCCACAAAATGGCGCCTAATACTTGTCAACCCGACGCTATCAGTAGATGGCGCAGGCTGCTTCCGTCCGATTTTCTAGAGGCACGACATGACGAAATCGTTTTAATACTTGCAGACGTTGGATCACTCTTGTTCAACCTTCCTCTATACAGAAAAGAAAGTTTATTGAACGCCCGGAAGGCAAACTCTCGACATTCGACATTCTTCCTCCTTCGTTTAGTTCCTCCTTTCCTCAATATGACTCCAGAACAATTGGAATTCCGATGTCTACACCCTCTCCCTCGATATCTGCTCTGAAATATCAAGCCTATGCCCTCCAAATTACACGTCTGGTCTGATCTACCGTCCGTTTCTCCACCAAATAGTGCTAATTTGTCTGTTCGCACTTTGGGTGGGGGTGGGGGGTGGGGGTAAAACCTGGTAAATCACTTTCGACATTTCCAAACATTCTTTAAATTCCTAATTACAAAGAGTTGAAGTAGCATAATGAGATATTAAATATTAAACTGTATCCTCTCTTTGCATTGTAAATATCTGCCCAATTGGCCTATAAAATGACATTTGAATATGTAATCGAGTCGACATATTGCTTCCACGTGTATTCCGGCAATAATCCGGAGTTTCACCTCGCACTTTGCATTCAAATGATGCTCACCCTGTTTTTTACAAGAACATTCCCCTAACTTATTTTTCTCTTTCTGAAAAGTCCATTTCCGATACTAGTTTCCCCCCCATAATAAACCGTGGATTTATCATCGATGACAAGTTTGAACTGCTATATTTCCTAACATGCTGCGCCGTGACCACTAAAGCACAGAGTTGACAACTCAACCTATCATAGCATAAGTTACGATACTAACTTTTTCCCCTCAATTGAGCCCAAACCCACCCCTTTTTTTTCCTTTCTTTGATCATTTGGAAGCGGAAAAGTGGAGAAGTCTGTGCGGAATTGCCTCAAGTGCTACTAACTTGCACTTGTCATCCTTCCTTACAACCTTCCCCCCCCCCCCCCCCCCCCCCCCNCCCCCCCACCAAAAACCTCGGCTCCTCAAATAGCGCCTAAGTGGAAACAACATCAGAGAAACTTTTAACGCGCTCCACAAGAGGCACTTACAGCAAGTATTAAGTCCACAGAGGCACTAGCTAGGATTAATTTTGAACCAAGAATGAAGGTAGCGGTTGGAAACGAGTGCGCATGGGTTCTGCGCAAGTGGCGCAATAACGCTGCGCAGTAGCACACGTCATGCGCACATCAATGCGCAGTGCAAACTGTTGATGCTATAAACGCTTTTCCTGGAAAGGAAACCTCCTCAGAACTTGATTACATAAGAAGATTGCATACGTTTCAATTGGAAGCCCCCGGGAGGGTATTACTTCTCAGAAGCGTACTTGAAAACACACGTAATGCCTTGCCTTTAACCCCCACAAGCCAATGAGATGAAGAACCGAGTTAGCGGAAATTCAATTACGAGTAGAAAGCGGCCATCGGATGGCGTGGCAACAACTCTTGTTGGGTGGCTTTGCTAATAGGATTATCGGATCTATCTGGCACGGGCTTTTGGCGGCTCCTCTTGGCCCCCCCTCGTTTTCTTTTCCGCGCTCTTGGCCCCGGGGCAGACTCCTTCTCGGTTTCTTTTTCTCCTATATTTTTTTTTACAGCTCTTCTTAAGTGTGTGGGAGTACTTTGGGTGAATGGCTGCAAGAAACTGCTCCGAATGGTTGCAAGATGAAGTCAGTCGTCGAAGCAATTTTCGGGACGCGTGGGATTAAAATGCTTGGCACCGGACAAAAATAATTACACATGCGACGTGCACAGTGCATGTAGTCATGTGCATACAAATGTCGTACTTGGCACGAAAATTTAAGGTGGCAGGAATTCTTCCATAAAATGTAGACTGATCTTGTTGGTTACATGTATTTGGCGCATCTTTGACGTGAAAATAAATCAGTAAATTATTACCGTGTAACAGCCATATTTGAAATAAAAGAGCGATACATCATGGACAGAACATCGATGAACCCACACTCCTACAAAACTACAACAACAATGTCACTAGTACACAATACGCCCAATCGAACTGGCTGATACATGAGACTGTCCTCTCCCATAAATTTAACCCCACACCCGGAATAAAATAGAAATAAAAATCACTCTCCACCCCACGCCAGTCATTATAAATTGTGAATTTCGACTACCCAATCACCGCTTGCAAATAATAAAAAAACACACAACACAATACATGTACTCGTGCCTTTCCCCAAGCAATCGAAGTAGAATTTGTCTCAATACATTACACTAGATGAATTGGCACTTGAGGCCAACGTGACATTGGCACTGACCACGCCCCATTCCAGAAATGGGGGGTGGAGAAACAACCCCGATCACTTTAGCCTCAGGGACAATGTGAAGGGAGAAAAAAAAATAGAGTCAAGATAGGCCTACCCTTATAGCTAAAAAAGAGACGCTCCTTATTTATTACTCCCAGGTCAGGAGATGTAATTATTCACGTTTTCTGCACCACACCTTTTCGCCCTGAACCTACATTAAAAATACTGCGGTGCTCTTCAAAATGACAAATAACAGTTATGTTCGCCTATTAATAACCAGGAAGTTTGGTCACTGTAATCGCGACAGTGATGAGATGCTGTTTTAGTACGAAAAGAAACGTGATCTTGAGTTTCACGAGATAAGACAGTTTATTTTTAACTGTCATACTGTCGCGTGTGGACAATTTGTGAGACTGGAAATGTCACCTGCTGCTATGGGCCAGGTTTGTAAAGTTTTTCTCTCAGACTTTGAAGCACTTTTTGTTGTTGACGAACTGTTGGTGGCAAATGGGAATGACACACAAGAATGCAATGTATGGGAGGTCCGTAATGAACGTTATGTAAACAGCAATCGCTTCATCTTTATTGCGCTTGCATACCTGACGGTTAATTGGGATAATTATGCATAACTCGCGTTGCTTCATGTTTTATGTTTACGATCCTGGAATTTAACAGCGGTGAAGTATTTGTCACCATGCGTACAAATTACTCTTCCAAATATTTGGAGCCACATTCAAGCCATATTACTATTAATGAATTATTTTTGATCACTTCATTGCAGTCGTCATATTTCTGAATTAATTCAGTGAACTTATGAATATTTAGAATACTGTATATTACGCCGGTGTAGATTTTCCTTCACTATTTTTCACTAAAAATTTTCATGAAAAATGGTGCACTTTTCCCTTCAAAATATTTCATAACCCAAAGTCCCTTGCCCCCAAAGCCTGATTGCAGCAGAAACGTGTGTCCTGCGCAAACCGTCCCCTAGTGTCCATCCCGTCTCTTCATCTCACTTACGCTAATCACGCCAGCAATATCCGAGTAGCATAACTCTAATTGACCTCCTTTTATGCAATATGACGACCGCCTACCCTCCCGGTCTGAAAAGTCTATTAACAATAGGAAGAGAGGGTCGAGCCAGGGCAGCAATGGCGGGTCCAAATAATATATGAGTCCAGTGGCAAGAATCGCAAATGAGTCTACAGCGATGTCCCTTAACCCCTACCGAAAAGGGGACCATATAAATAAAATATAACCATCATGAATAATCCCAGTTTTTTATATATACCGTAAATCTAGTCGACAGAATTTGTAGATAAGAAAAAGTCAAAACCAATCCTCATCATCATTTTTTTTTCAAAAAAAAACAAGGGGATCTAATTACTCTGCCTGACCTTCCTTGTGACCGCTCCGGATAATAACAGTTCTAAATAATAGCTTTGCCAGCGTGTGGCCCCAGCCAGTTATGGTCATGAGCACCGTAATCAGGGGGATTTAATTATGGCTTTCATCCCGAATGGGAATTAATTGAACCGAGGATCCCCCTGTAACACACACAAAAAAATGTGGCATCAACCCATGTTTTCATGTTGATTAAATATTTAGAGTCAGAAAGTGTGTCCCCCTCCTCCAAACCAGACCACCATCTTGTAACATTGATCCCCAGAAGCTGAGGGTAATAAATGTGTAATTACAAACTTCCAGTCGCAATTTCTAACCGTTACGAGTTGTTTAGGAGCATGGCATTTAAATGTTTGGGGAGGGGGGGGGGGGAGGGTTGGAAACGATGTCAAAACCTCATGCCTCGCGTTTAAGCTCTGTTACCTCTAATTCATGGCCGCATTTTTGGACATGACATTTCAGGAAGGCCCTCATACATTACATCCCGCCCACCTTTGAAGAGGAAGAAGAAGAAAAAAAAAGAAACCAGTCCTCTGGATCACCCCCAACCATTTGCAATGCCAGGGGGGTCCCAACTGAAAAAATTCCAACCTCAAAGAGATATTTAGTGAGCGTTGTTTGTTGTCCGTTTGTGTATCTAACCGTTATTACATCACCCCCTGCCCCCATGTCACGCGTAGTAACTTAGAAGCAAACCCATCCTCATATTTCACTTTCGAGAAAAAATCTGCCATATTTCCATCTGTATGACCGAGGCCTGCCATAATTATATTGTTTACGCGACGCTTCCAATTGGGTCCATTTCTGCGCCTGCGCAATGGGGATACAGCAGCGCCTCTGGTGGATGGAACTAGTTAAATGGCTAATTCTGGGTACTTGCGCCGTTTAAAGTTGCAAAAATTCGCTTAGTAAAATTTGTCGTATTAAAACTTAATGTCAGGTTGTCCGCGGTGGGAATCAGACCTGGCTTTTCGCTCGGAATTGCACGTAAATAAGTCAAAGTGAGCGAGTGGAATCAGGAATTGCAGAATCCCTTAGGAGTACCTGCCATTAGAAAACAGCACAGGTACAGGGTGCTTCGTAATAATTCAAACCTTTGCAGGGTGTATTTGGGTATCACACGTTATTTAGAGATGGATTCAGTACCAACAGAATAATGGTCAACAACGCTGAATGGCCAAAAGTGTTGCATAAATATTAAAAATTATTTATCACATTCTAAGACACGCTCCATGAACTTGAGTGCATCTTTCCGCCAGTTTTAATATATAATGGATTGAACTCGCTGGAAACAGCTTTAAAAATTCATGCATTTTCCACAAAGGCTTCAACTTCGCAGTGAGCCATAGCATATCCCTATGTCACTAATTTCTTAATCATAGTCTGAGACTCAAGGCCAACCGGATATTTCGCATAAGGAACATGCTTAAACTTTCAAATGGCCGATATTTACCAAAGTTAATATTACTGTCCGGAATGACGGGTTACAAGACGCTAATTTGATCACGCGCCTTGTAACTTCGCGCAATATAAATCAAAAAAATACCAGATTGGTCACTTGTAATACCGTACATGGTAGTATTCCTCCGACATTTTAGATTTACATACGATTTTTTTTTCATTTAAGAAAAACCTCCAACCGGATTCCTACAGAGGCTAAGAAAAAGCTCGTTTGCGATTCGGCCAAGGATGCGTCGTCTTGTCTTCACCGTGTGTAACATCTCAATTAGGAGCTAAGTAGTCGCATTTGTCTCGCCAGCTGACTTTTACAACTCTATTCCCCCCAAAAAGTCGTCAATAAACCTTAAGTAACAGCGTTAGGTTGCCATGAAAGACTCGTCAAATAGTTTCTCCCTGTTTTCAAAATAAAAAAGTTTTCGAAGGGGGAAAAAAATCCTTAATTTGGGGGGTGGACTTAAGGATGGTTCTAATCAACCCCCTGTACCAAACAAGAGACAGAACTTGATGTGCAATTCAAGCTAAGCCTGAACCCAGCAGAGAATAAAACCGGGGGCTTCCTTCTCTCGACTCTCTGAAAAGTAGCAATCAGACTGCACACCAGCTGTAAACTGGCTTGTAAAGTTAATAACACCATCGCATTTGCATCCGGAACATCCCCCACCACCACTCCGGGGATTCCGATGCAATAGATGCTGGATACACTTGGAACCAAGTTCGAGTCCACCAACTGGAATAGCGAACATTCGAAATTTCGTTTTGCCACTGACTGTCTGTTGTTTGTCCGAGCTATGACTCACCCCGGACAAACAACCAAACTGATCAAAAGTTTTGGCGAATTTTGGCAAAATTTTCATTTTTATGAATTTTACGAGCTCAACCGAGTGCGAACCCACACTCTCCCAGCACCATTGCCTGAGTTACTCCCTAGGATGATGTCAATAATAATAATTAGGCACCAACTTGCCAAAGTTAGGCAAAAAATTAGGTAAAAGTGCGAAAGTGGAGAGAGAGAGATCCGCACCAGGCAGCAGCATCGAAGCGACATCCGGCGGTGAAGTGCAGAAGTAAGCGAGTCGCCACCCACGCGGTGGCGCTCGCAACGGCCGAACTGGGAATTCCGTGGAACGGCCGCTGTCGGCTTTTTTGTCGTTTTTTTTTTTAGTTTTCAAAGTTCCTCTGCACCGTTTCCAATAAACAAAAGTGGGTTGCAAATATAGAAAACACGGGCTAATTTAACAAATGTAGACGTAGTGCTGGAAATATGTGCATCACTTATTTACCAATACACCTGCTATACAAAGATCTTACCAGCCATCATTGTTAATGCCAACCCTGCACTCTGCGTGACTGTAGTGGCGCACTCGTTTCCTGCAGTTCTGCAGTTTTCCAACCCGTCTGTCCCAGAGTGTCCTCATCTTTGATGTCTGCCATGCCACCGTAAAAGTCTCTAGAGACCATTTTTGGACACCGTGTGCCGAAAGTCACAGCACGCATCCTAAATGACTTCTCTTCTCCCTTCCACCATCAACTTTTCCTCCTCTCTTGGGTAGCCGGATTGCGATTCCTGCAGGCGTCTCCTTTTCGCTTTTTGCTCCGCCATTTATGCATCACCGCAGATTGGCAAAGTTTACGCCCAAAAGTTTTCTCCGGCTCCTTATTCTCTCACAGGACTTTCGTATATACTACAAGTCCCCCTTTCCTTGTGTTTTTCATCGCCCAGAGACGCCATTAAAGGAACCCCAGGCACAATTACAGAGCAGCGTGTAAAATCTTAGAAGATTCCTCCACCCATAATGACACGTACCAGTTTGCGACTTTGAGAAAAGCCGAGTAATGACACGGCTGATGTCTTGGAAAACCAGTCATTTCTCGTTTTCCAAATTGTCAGTGCGACTTGGAACTGTTGCGAAAATGGTGGGGTTTTTTTCAGGGGGGTGTCGGTACTCTCAGACGAAAAGATATGCTAATGGACAGGGGGTAAAAAAGTTTAAATCTACATCTTTGGGTCTGGATGTCAGTTATAATTAGAGCACCACCTGGTCCTTTCTACGTCATGGTATACAGGGGCAGGGGGGAGGGGAAATTTGTAAAAAAATAATTACAGTAATTATTCATCTGGAAGTAGTGGTTTGCTACTGACATTATTACCAGTTGCTCTGCAAGTATGCGTAATAGGCTGGTACACTAACACGTGAGTACTGATAGATCTCTTCGTTATTTCACTAATTAATTTATATTGCATGTAATTATTGTATCAGGCCTTTCAAGGGCACATATCATGTTGAACTAATGTGCGGTTTACCCATTGCCAAATTGCATGTACATGGCTGGGCAACACTATTGTCCCAACTATAATGCAATTTATTCCCAGATGTATTTAAATGATGTCATATTCGTATGTTTCTGTATAAATCAGGAATGTATTTATTTATTATTTCTTATCATTCTATGGCATGGCGTATAATCACAGGTGTATCACAATAAATAAATAAATAATTAGTAGTAGGCTACTATACGTCGGATACTATACTTTGGATAATTATTAAGTTAGAACACCTAAATCGTTCACAGAGAAAACTCATTGAAGACGTATAGTAGCTACAAGCCCACAGCAATGTCACAATATAATTGATATATTGCCTTTTATAAGTGGTCAGTTTGACCCACATTTTTTCACCCCCAATCGATTCGATACCCCTAGAGCCCTTCTATAAATGTCCATATATTTTTGTAACACCAACCTAAACCTCCGGACTTCACGCGCGTGAAATGAATTGGACACGGTTGGTAGCACTAAATTGCTCGGGTGACCAAATCCATCCTAGGGAAGGCGTATCGTCTCAGTAATTTTCCCAGAAAGAAATATACCGTAATCGTAACGCAAACACATAATTAGGGCATTTGCATAGGAGAAAGGAGATGTGCTGGCCAAGATAGAACCCGACGCTAATAATGCTCACAAAAGCTTCTCTTCTCTCTCCTTTTCCTTGGCGCTTTTCTCGCCCTCATAATTAATACCACTCTTCCCCCCCCCCCCNCCCCCCCCCCCCCCCCCCCATCTCTACCACCCCTCGTTATAACTTCATGGGTTATTCATGACAGGGGTGAAACGACGACGAATTCGGGTAGTTTTATGGTGTCACAAAAAGTGTTCACCCCAGGTCCTCCTTTGCCCGGACTCATTTACACTCCGGGGTAAGTCGGCGGTAAGTAGTTTTCTCACAAAAATTTCTCCAAACTTTGAAAGATTAAGCTAAATGGCATCAAATAACGCGTTATTACAACCTAAACGCGGGGTTATAATATGTTATATGCGGTGCTACTAGATTCAGCACGTATTTCCAACCGGATCCTCTCCATCTCCAATGCGCATCCAGGTAGCGCATCCGGGCGTGCGAGCCGTGCGAATAAGAAGAGGTAGGCCTCGGGTGACGTCACCGGCTGGGGGGCAATGGAGAAAAGGCTTGTCCCCAACCAGTGACGACACCCAAGGGCTACCATTTCTTACTCGCACGGATCGCACTTCGATATGCACGTCTTTCGCATCGGAAAATGTCGCTAGTAGTATGATGGAATTAATGTCCAGCCTATCCTGAAATGGCCACGCACATCTCCTGAGCATCACAGATCATTACTTGCACTCACATTAGTGTGTACCTCATAACAATTCCGTGTCCTATAACCGCTCGTCCCATTCTGGTTTCATTTGCACTAGGCTCATCTCCGCTAGCTGTTTCATCAAGATAGCCCTGCGATATTAATGCGTCGTATTCAATTGCAAACTAGGCTCGGTTTCAGCTTGTACTGTAATTACATAGAAAGGTAGCTATGGCAAGCCTCACCCTCGCGAATTGTGTAACACTCCCAGAATTCATAATCGCTACCATTTCTTGCAATAATGCAGGGTTCTCCAGTAGATGCTCCTCAAAGAGCTAGACATAAACAATGCGTAAAGGGCTGTAAGTGGAGATTGGAGACTTGAACCAAGTCCTTTGTCCCCCTCCATACTACGGCACTTGGAAAACGAAGCCACGAGACAAGCCCGTTGCCAGATAGAATTTAATCTCTCTCACTCCATCCCCCCATAAAAGACACCATTCAATTAACAGGAGGCTCAACCCTGCTCAACCCTACTCTTCATTTCAGGAAAAAAGGCTGACTTTTTCGCAAGGTTTTGGAGATTCACGTATACGGAGTTGAACTACAGGGTGTATCATAACCTAGCATGACATCATCGATTACTCTGCATGAATGACCCTTGTTGACAACAAGCGTCATTAAAAGGAATGCTGTGGACACATTCCCCCTTCTCTTGTCCCCCTCTCGTAATCATAGCCGGGCATCACAATCGTGTCCAAGTCAAATTGAACCCCCCCCCCCCCCCCC
>KZ538287.1:49693-71164 GCA_000934665.2 Catajapyx aquilonaris
GGGGGGGGGGGGGGGGATTCCACCTGACAGCACAGATATGCCTAGTTTACAAAAGGCATATCGTTCATAATAATTAATAATATGGCGCTGCATTATTTTACAGGTTCAAGTTGACAGTTGACAATGTTGTAGTACAGCTTTTTTATGATTTCAATTTCTCTGCCTTGGGCATGACCAAAATAATGTAAGTGTTGTTCATAACTCAAAATGACTGCTACGAATTACAAGCTGCCTACCGCGTGAATCAAATCAATCGGACTGGGTATATATGAAGAACCGGTCCTTTTTTTTTAATCGGGTTCGAGAGAGACGTGCCAGGGGTTATTACATCTACTGCAGTATTCCGGACGGAGGTTATCCCTTTTGGTCCAGATTAACACGTCCAATCTCATCAGGTTCACCTTCACAAAAAAGAGGGTTTTTTGGTCTGACTAGGGGAAAGGAAGAAGTACAAGTGTACAGAATTTTCCATTTCGAGGGTCAGGTCACGTATGGCTTGCTTTCATTGCTCTTTGGCTCAATGGGATGGAGAGCCATTTTGGGGAGACTGGATGAAATCGAGCAAAGGGTCGGTTCAGGAAAGGTATCGGAATCGTCCCATCCCGGAAATGTCCATAGAAGACTATAGAAAATCCTGAAAAAAAATCTAGACATTGCTAAAAATATTACAGTTTCCAATACTCAATTGTCATTATTTTAGTGTTTCTTAATGAATGTATGCGCACTGTAAAAATGGAGTGATTTTCACTCCTTACACTTGATTTGACTCTCACTCATTTTGAGTCAAAATCACTCTACTCATCCACTCATTTTCACTGTTCTTTCGAGTAATTCTCTACTCGATTTGAGTTAAAGTGAAATTCGCTCTAAAATAGCATTTTACGAAATTGCTCATTTTTGAGTGAATTTTTCACTCTCAAATTCTTAAGAGAGTGAGTACCTGCAGATGTGTGCCACGTGTGCCTCCGAGCCAGTGATGTAAAATACCTACATTTGCAAAACATGCATAAGCTGCGCTCACACATTTACCTTGAACTTACAGTGTTGTTTTCCATTCCCTGCCAGTATTGCACAGCTCTACTTAACTGCAGACATGCCTGCAGGTAAATGTACGTAGCAAAGTTTGAATTTCAATGGCAGGTCAACTGCTAAATTATTCGAAGCAGAAATATATGAATAATTTCAAGTTTACACTTGAACACATTTTGTTTTCTACTTTCCCACAGCTATTTTTCTCCTGCCACATTAGTCCCAAGGCAATAATCCACCCAAAATCCGGCAGCCTTTTTTCCCACCCTCTTTCCAATAACGCTTCTGTGAAAACGTGGCGACTGTTCTGAACGCGAAGCAATGACCCTAAAATTGCACCTTAATTTGTCATTTCCTCCTTCCTACTCCGTCACTTCTGGTCTTATTTCCCGCCAGCTCCTCTTTCATTCTGCAGCCCTCCCTTTCCCCTTCCCCCCCTACATATATATATTTTTCCATGAAAAAAAGTTGGAACCATCTGATCCCAAATTGCAAAACTTCATCAACACAAACCGATTGACAGGGTTCCAACAAAAGACTCCGGATTTTGCATGGAAATTTCGATTTTTCCAAAAATACAAATTGACAAACTTCCCAGAAATTTTTGTCACTTTCCATTCCTGTTTTTTTTTCTGTAGAAGTGATTTCTGTTGCCAAGAAGATGGCGCCATCAAGAGACTTGGCGACACATGTGTCCCATTCGACACCCTCCATTTTCACCCACGCTTACACGGTGCATTTGGAGAAAAAGATGAAACGTCTTGGGATGCTGATTGATCGTTGGCTGCGCCTCATGTATAAAGAGGAGCATCAACCTTTTTACAGGCTTTTTTCGAAGGTTACAGTCAGGGTGTTTATCTGTCACTTGCCGTTTGCGAGACAGGGTGTCATTTTTCAACCTTGGTTTTCTGTGGGTTATTGCGGCCATTACTGGCGGGCCTTCCGAAAGGGGATCGTTTCTTGCGGATATCAATTCTGGCGGTGTAATGTACTCCACTGAAAGCTGACATGTATCATACTGTACAACAGATTAGGTAACTTGCTGGGGAGTTATTGAATCCATTCAGGAGGCGTTGATTCGTCTCTCCAAGACGGAGCTAGAATGGGAGGCGCTTTTGTGAGAAGGTTATTGCGGTTGAATGGCACTGAAGAAGTAGGACCCAGTCATGCCATGTTTAACCCCAATGGCTGTGGCAACACTGACGACACTGGCTGCATACTGACAGTCCTCGCAGTGACACAAAATTTTAAAACTCTAAAAATAATTTCCCCTATAATAATCGCCTTATTTTTTTTCTTCCCTCTGTCTGGAACGCTCCGGTAGGTGGGGCGGGGGAGTTAGGGGGCATTGGTGAGTGCCGCCACCTTCTGGTCACTCCACTAAATCATCAGGCCGGGAGATTGCAGGTTTTGCCAAATTTTGGCTACGGGTGCACTAGTTTGAAATGTTCCATATAACTTGTCTTATTGGCGGTTTAGAAATTTAACAAAAAGTGTCCCATCTCTCATTGGGAAAGGTCACCTCGACCGTGAAAAGACCCGCTAAATTTTAAATTCCTGTTTTTTTATGTGTTCTACCAGATAGCATGATTTTGATAATGACCTACTCAAATGTACAATTTGTATGGATGAAATTCGATATAGGATCACGGTATTTCCAAACACTGACCTCATTAGGCACCCTGGCCACATTAGGCACACTGGCTCCATTAGCAACTGTAGCCACTTTAGCTACATAGCAACAGTGACGAGCTCTTCCAGCCATAAGCTCATCTAAACAGACGCATCAATGACACTCGGCTGAAGTTGCGAAACTATAGTAAAAACTAACTGCCGGCATCTTTTCTAAACGAGCCGTCACCATTTTTTTTCGCTTTAAAATTCCAATGGTTCACTGACATAACTGCTTTACGCTCTGGTTTTAGGTGCCCATAACCTCCTTTTTTTATTTTAATACCAGTCCTGCGAGACGACAGGCGCCCGACATTTAATACCCTCGACGCGGAAAATGGTGTGAAAATGTTGCAGAGGATTTCAAGAGGTGACAACAGCCTTTTTTTTTAAACAGCTAAGCGACGTAGCTATGGCGACGACAATTTTTTGCTACAAAAAAAATGACTAGAATATGATTAATTATCTTCCGCCCTCTCCAACAGCACGCATATTTTTCTTGTCTCGTATGGAAGCGCTGTCGAGACCTTAACTCTTCACCCTCGTCAGCAGATCCTGCGATCTTGCATTAATATTCCTGACAGCTTATTGATCACAGGGGGACCCCGTTTCCTTGACGCGATATCATCATTCCTCTGGATAAACGAGTTCCGATGGATTTTTCAATTCATTTGCAGAATGACAGATTTTTCGGCTGGGTGCGAAAGTCACAACATGTTTTTTCGAGATGTCTCCTCTAAATAATTAGAGGCGACACTGACATGAATAATTTCACGTGTCTAGACGAGTAGGGGTAATTACGACATCAAAGACAGGCACGTAAAGTGACTCCGACTTCAAAGGGAGTAAAGTGGTGGTTTTTTCCGGAATTAAGGTCGGGGAAATCGTAAACGTATAATTTTCTTAATGAAGCAAAATTTTTTGAGAGGGGAAAATCTAAAGTTTTCTGTAGCATACCTGGAAAAATCTGATGGCTTTTTCTTCCTAGTGTACATACACCCCCTGCCACCTGCTTCTCTTCAGGCAAGGCTACTTCAGTCAACCAACTTTTCTGGGGAGCAGACCACCCAGGGTATGGGGTCGCCCGTAAAATTCTTTCACTAAAGGAATCTTCTTACCCTGCAACCATAACACCCATCTCCCTTTTTGATGTCTGGAAGTGGAGAAACGTAACCCACTCCATGATTCGTATAGCCACGATACCGTGGCTTTTTCCTTATCTAATGTAACTTTCAGAATTTAATCAAACGGTACGGTAACTGGCTGAGTCACCGACACTAGCGACGCTCTTCTGGCCATTTGATTAACTCAGAATAACATGAGACATCTAGCAAAATTATATCAAAAAATATTGATGGAAGTATAGGTAAAATCGATCAAAATATGCAAGTTTACAGGTGATAATAATTTAAATATGTCGAATTTTTAGATATTTTATTATTAGTAATTTACACTGAAAACCTGCATTCCATTTAAGTTACTTATCAACTTAAAACAGGTGAATAATATTTCCCTTTATTAATTTCAATGCATAAATAAATGCATTGAGTGAATTATTCCCACTTTGAATTTTAAATGCATATATGTCGATTTTAAAATGCACTCAATTTATGTATTAAAATGAATAAAGGGAACTATTATTCATCTGTCCCTATCTGAATAAATGATCGGAATTAAATAATAAATTTATCTGAAGTGTACACACGGCTTAGATATTACATAAAATAATTAAATTAATATTATAATATTTATAATTCAGAACTGCTTTCTTGATTGGGTACAGCCTCTTAATTTAGGTGCCCTATATCTTAATGCAAAAAAATCACATTCTGCACCAATCCTGCTGTGCTCTAATATTCTATGAATTTTAAGCAGATTCTATAAGAAAAATCCGACCTGATTGCATTTTATTCCCAGCGCACTCAGCTTGCATTCACATTTTATAACTATAAACTTATTCGCAAAATTCGGACTCCCTGTGGGTACAAGATGTAAATTTTTATCTCTCCCCCCGTTTTATTACATTGTCATTCCTCATGTCACAATCCAAGCTACGCAATAAAAATAAGATCCGGCCGCCCCCATAGTTTCAGATCAGAATCTCAATCCTCAATTTCCTGGCACGATATCCATCCCCCTCCACCCCNCCCCCAAAAACCGCTTTTTCTTAAAAAGAAAAAAAAAAAAGACAGGCATCTTCTCAGGTCCCCACGTCTATTCCTCCGATAAGACTTTCCCTTGCTTGTCTTCAACTGTGACAGATGGCTCTTAGCAATCAATTCCAGACGCCAAGACAATGCGTGTTTCCTTCAGTTTTGCGAACCTCCCTGGCCACTTGGTCCCGTCAATCCAATGCTTTAAAAAAATCCACGTGTCTCACTGTCGTTTTTCTGGACAAGTCGACATCGTCACACCGGAACATTCAGGATACTCTATTACCTGAGCCACGTGTTTCGCCCACAGTCAAACCCCTCCCTAAGAAGCTCAGCCCAAAAAGTACCGCTAGATAGCTGCAAGGTATGTTTTTTTGTGTGTACTCTAAAAGGTAGTCCATAATTTTTAAATAGGTAATTTTTTGTGCTTTTATCGTGACTTGATCCATTTACGAATATTCTGGCGCTTTCGACTCCTTGGAAGGACGAATTTATTGCGGGCTTCCGCAATTGAAGTTTCGCAAGAATGAGACATCATGTGGAGTGCCCTTCATTTCACTATAGTGAAATGAAGGACACGCCACATGATGCCTTGAACTTCTTTTAGGTCGTTTCCAGTGCAATGCAGTGAAGAGAATATATTTATTTTTATTTATATAATTCAGAAAAAGTTAAATGTAAAATCGTCGTTCCGGATGAACAATTTGTCAGCGATTCGCCATCCAAATATTTTTCACTCTATTTTTCCGATCGACTATGAGCAAACACGTCCTCGAATTTGCATTGATATCTAATTAATGTCCGTCGGTGGCTTTGACTTCATGCCGGTGGTCTGTATACCTCTTGGGTTCAAAGGCCCCACCAAAGCCCAGGACCCCTCTCATTGGTTAGTCAAAATGTAATTGGTTTTATATGAATATCGGGGGATCCTAGTGTCTTTTGGTCCCCAGCTTTTTTGGGGGCCCATGGATGTTGGCATATCGATTTACAATATGATACAACGTTCCCGCTTTTATAGCCTCAGCCTATTCTATCGGAGGCGCCAATATTTGCGAAGAGTCGAAACTATTACCTTATACTTTCGGAAGGTCGACACCACCGGTTTTCCTTCTAAGGTAAAGTGGCACCTGGCACGGTGGGGAGATCCTCAAAGTTAGAGACAGTTCAATTTCACACTCTCACCTCGGGCCACTTATAATTTTCGGACCCTACCCCCCCTGACATTGACAGTTCTTGGGCGTGAGGTGGCGATAATATCTGAAAGGCGGGGATGAACGCCACTGTAACTTGGTTCCAGACACAAAAAAAAAAGGTTACAAGAGGAGGGGAAACCTGAGGATCCAATTTCGGTGGTGATAAATGCGCCGAAAATGGCTTCTCAGATGCGAATTTAGAATCAACCTAAAGCTTCCATATTTTTCAAATAAAATATATGAAATCTGTCCGTATTTTATAAGGTAATAACTAGGCTCGGAATATCGGCTATTAGACGATACAAATCACGTATAGCTGGAAGGTATGATTGATATCCAAGTTCGAATCAGTCACGGGCTCCATCCATATTGGAAAGGAATGTGCCATGATTACCTCTAATAAGCTTTAAGTAGGGATCTCAAAGTCGTATCAGGATTAAGGTCAGCCTTTTTTTTATGATTTTGTTCCAACCAGATATGTCTCTCTTCGTAGAAAATCACTCGCGTAGATGAAAGTCTTTGTGAGGTGCGTCATCATGATCAAGATTGATGTTTATTTAGGCAGCTAATCCTTAAGTGGATAGAGACACTAAGCGTGCTTTATGGAACTGGGTCTGGAAATTAATCCTCACTTGCTGAGACCTTGCACTCCTCAGAGGAAGGGGGTTCGTTTTTCCGGATTTTTGAAAAAAAATAAATTGTTATGGAAGCAACTTAACTTTGAAACATGCATGAATTAAGAGGTAAAACGGATGTCACTTGGTGTGTCAGATACATCCACTTGTTTACACTTGGTAGTTTGCTTGAAACTTATGGTTTCACGGAACTCTTCTGGGCCAAGGTCTTGCTACAGGATGAAATACGACGAAGTAAACACATTAGGCTCAACATATTTCGTTCGCATATTTTGCTCGTGTTTCCGCCATCTAAGTTACACTCGTATTTTTCTTTTTACGATCATAAGCTTTGGGAGAACATGCAAAAATTCTGTGGGTAAACTAGCCTAAAAATAATTTATACTCCCATTTACATTTGGCAGGTGCTTCGTTTCTAAAGGCTGTCGCACTCGTCGGTTTAATTCCGAGCCATCAACATCACAGTTAAGATATGTCATAACACATATGCTACGGCTTGCTATTGGCTCAGGAAGTACCTTGGGGTCTTCCAGGAGAAATAATACCTCCCGCTGCCAAGAAAACAAGCCCCTGAGATTGGCACAGAAGACGACAGAAATAATAGCTGAGACAAAGAATAACAACCTGATCCAACCTTTCGTAACACATCAAGGAGCACTAACTGCAAACTTGGCCAAAAATCTTTTACTTTTTTTAATGGTCTCAGATGCCAATTCCGTCCTTCCTCCTTTGTTGCCAATATGGTCCTTATATCTTATCCCCGAGGCGATCATAAGTTCTCGATGAAAGGGCCATCCCCGGCACTCTTTGTAACGTACCGGATGAAAGCCAAACTTTGCCCAGATTGAAGGATCCTCCACTGTAATGAATTGTTTGATCGGTCCCAATAATTGCGGTTATACCCCCGGAATTTTTGCGGCGCTCCCTTCAAGTGTCAGTCTTTGATCCTTTACAAGCCGTCCATCAAAAAGTTCCTCCCGAACATGGCGTCCACCGTAAAAGCAGCGGTTGCCAGACGCAGCAGACCGCAAGTCTTTGCAACTGGCAACCCCTAAAAGATTACGTGGGTGTCGGATGGGGGAATTGAAGCCTTAGAGGGCCGCCTAATGAAGTCCACAAATTACCGTCCGGGGGAGAAGATGAGCGCCCCCTGCGAACA
Organism: Catajapyx aquilonaris; assembly: GCA_000934665.2. Classification (NCBI taxonomy): domain Eukaryota; kingdom Metazoa; phylum Arthropoda; class Diplura; order Dicellurata; family Japygidae; genus Catajapyx; species Catajapyx aquilonaris. Next base: position 57,534 of record KZ538287.1, read on the forward strand.
AAAGCCAGAGGAAGTTGAACACCACGGGAGAACTAACCATAAAAGAAAATATGGCGCCCATCATGTCAACTGCTTCTTGGACCCCACACAAAAAATATGGGGGAGCTTTTATCCATATGACATCGCCAAGGTAGCTGGAGGCCAGAGTGAGTCCACCTGCATCTGGTCACACTGACGGCTGCCAAATGGCCCTAACCTGAAAATGGCTGCCTTTGTTACGGAAGATCTTAAGCGTGTAATTACCCAGGAATAACTCGGGGAACAGCTGTGTGGGCGTGTGTTCCTTTAGCAACAAGCCGCATTGCATTTATTAAACAGTTTGCAGTTTCCAGTGGTAGGAAACAGCATTGCAAAGTTGTACATTGCGAAATAAGTAGGTTTTGCCTCTAGGGAATACTGCAAAACCATCGAAAATTTGAAATCATTTATTTTCAAAAAAAAACTTTTTATTTAACTGTTAAGACACAAAATAAGGCTTTTCAATGAGACGTTAACACCAGACTAGTTTGCTAGTTCAACAGAGTCGCACTTACCCAACAAAGTAGCACAATATTATTACGCCTGAAGCAGTACCGAGGTTTCTCAACTGTACAGTACATGCTCCGAGTCGCAAAGACACGTTCTTATTTATCTAAGAATGCGTTCTTGACATTCTGCCCTCTGAAGGGCCCTGGAACTACTGTACAGTCATTCTACCCCATTGTTTTCCCTTCAACTCTATGCCCTCAGGTGTTTTCTTTTTCTTCTTATCCAACCCTGTTATTACAAGACCCCATTGTTATCCGCAATGGTACATATATCTCCCCACACTTCACCTATCATCATTATGATGCTTCCAACTAAGAGATACGACAGAGGACCTTGTTCCGGGTCAAATTACCCCTCCTTTTTTTCCTTACTAAAAAATAATCATTCTCGTGTTTTGGGATCACTCCGACACATGTCTCAAGGTCCGGCGAGATTAACCCCATGGAGCCTTGACTAACTGCGTCTCTGGCCTCAGCAGCTTACAAGACTTTATCTCCCGATGGTACCAAACTCCGGGAAACAACTTTTCAACACACTCATTTATACCCTCAAGAAAAAGAATGAGACACGAGTTTTTTGGACGTTTAAGGGTCTCATTTCCATTTCATTAGGACACCTTTCTCAGAGGGGTACTGTCGAGGCGATAAATATTCTCGGAGGTTCTTCGTCTCCAATGGTAATGAAAATGGCGCTTCTCTGGAGCACCGGAATTGCATTTCGAATTAACTTTGAGGTCTTATTGAAGGGGGGCGAAAGTGTCTTATTGTGTGGGCTCCATTTACCCCCTCCGGATGCCTTTTAAAACCAAGGCTTCCGGAAAACCTGACTAACGGTTTTGGGTTGTTGGATGCGACATTGGCACGAATCCCTTCCATTGTTTCCTTCCGAAATGGAGGACAATTTAAATGGCAGTAAAACTAAACATGAGTCGAGCTGTACAAAATGGCTGGGAGTGCAATGGCAGATAACGTTTATAGCCACCTGACCTTCTGATGGCAGTCATTACAGCAGAAGTTGGGACAGATATCAGACGGATAAAAGGACGAAGGCGGTTTTATGCCTGGAGGAAAAGCTGTGATCGCAACAAAGGAGTATTATTGTGGTGGTTATTAGTGAACGTGTACAAAGAGATAACGTCTGATGGACACCATTGCTTGTGATATCTGAAAAGTCTTTGTCATAATTTATTATTTTTTGCTCAGGCTTTTTTAATGCCATCTAGCTGTGTTTGTCACTGTATTTGTCACAGTTGGTAGCGTGAGGGACCGTGACATAGGCGTGAATCCTGCAGACTTTGTCGTTGACCCCTGAGTGTTGGTATCAAGCAGTATTCACCTGTTGTTTTGGCATTCTCGCCCACCAGGGCCATGTTTGACATTGCCAAGGCCAGAGTTGCACCTGAGCCCAGCACTTTTTACGGTATAAAAAAAGGTGTGTCGCCCACCGAGGTGCAATTACTGACACCATGTACGCGCCATGTACTCTCGCCAGGAAACAACAGGGCATCAATGTCACACACATGCAAGCTGCCAGTGTAAAACGCTACCCAAACCGCAACTTTGTATCGCCATTTTTTTTATAAAAGGTTTTCGACCAATCTGGCCAGAAATGCATATCCTCCGGTTTATCACCTGCTCTCAACCAGGCGTAAAAGAAACCATAAATCGCATCATAGTCATTAACATCTCCAACATATTCGTTCCGTCCATTCCCTTCCGGTATATACAAGGTGGTTCATTGCCCAAGACTCCAATAAATTCAAAAGTAGAGTCGGAAGAAAATGTTATACTGGATATTAATATTTTCATAATTAACGCTACACAGCAAACATTAATTAATAACACCTAAAATAAATGGCAGAAATAAAACAATGCCATTTCCATTTATATAAAAGGGAAAGTTCGAATGTTTGTCCGGGCTACCTAACCCACTTTCAGACTACTAGAAGAGAAACTTGACGGACTGATAGCTGATCCGTCCATGATTGAGGGTAGTCAGATATTTTATGCCTAAATCTCCAAAATGTTGGATTTTTTATTTATTTTGGGGGGTTTCTGTACTGTACTGTATATGCCACCGGATGGCGTTGGCCTCCAGTTCGGTTAACGGGAGCTTCCTGCCACACGCAATAGATGGCATGGGCATGCACTGCTTCTGCCAGTAAATAAATAAAATTAATAAATGCGTAAATAAAATTAATGAATTCGTAAATACGTAAATAAATAAATAAATAAATAGACAAATTGACAAATTCGTAAATGAGTAAATAAATAAATTCATAAATAATTCGTAAATGGATAAATAAATTCATAAATAATTCGTAAATGGATAAATAAATTCATAAATAATTCGTAAATACGTTCGTAAATGGATAAATACGTAAACTAATGAATAAATACGTAAATTAATCGATCAATCAATATTACGTAAATTAATGAAGAATCACAGAAACAGAGTTAACTGTTTTCTAGGGTTGGAAATAGCAATGGAACATGATGAAACTTGGTTGCTTGTGTTGAAACTGGTTTTTAGAGAGTGAACAGTCCGTAATCCGACCTATGGGAGTGTGGGCTTGGGCAGTGCGCCACCCTGTATTTAAAAAGGGAAGGGGGAAAAAAATCCTGAGGGTGGTGGTGGGTTTAGTATGAATCTCACCCTCGTGACCTGATAGCTTCATAAACCAGATGCCCTCGCTTGGAAAATAGTGCCTCCCACCAGGGCACCATTCATAGGATTTCCAGGGGTTTAAATGGTGTTCCGGTTTATTTCTGGGTTTTATTGGATGCGTGTACTGCTGGGTACTGTTACTTTTTGGTGGGGAGAAGAGGGGAAGGGAGTATCCCCGCAGGAGAGTTAAAGTTAGTCGTCGCTTTTTGGTTTATAGGTGCAATCCGCCTCGCAACAATGTATGGGGTTGGAATTAACGCGCGGACTGGGGGTTAATGCTTGTGAGTAAGGGGACTTGATTGTGTCTTAAATCACGGGCTCTGTACGGGGAGGTCCGATTGTTATTAGCGAACGGAAATTTACAAGCCGGCGGCATATTTTTAATTGCAGTAAGTCACACTGGGCCGATATTAGCAAATGCTTACCATATAGCCAAAAGGGGGCATGTTTTCAATACCTTTAAAGAAATGCATTGTTGACATTAAAATCACAGGGGATGAAACACCAGCGAATTAAATGTACAGTGTATAAAATTTTCAAAAAAGTTAGGAGACAAATTTTAAAAACTGGACGTTGGCTCCCCGAGGCTTAATCCTCATTAATTCCAACCTCAAAGCTTTATCAGAACAGGAAAAAAACCAGCGCTTATTACCCCTTTCATATTTCCATGTCCCCCCCCCCCCTATAATAGTCCATTGAGTCACTTTAATAACCAGGCTCATCTCTCAGTTTTTTCGTATGTCTTTTAGCTCCTCTCCCTCCACCAGGTCCCTCAGCGATCGGAGCTTAGTTAGTTGCTAATACACAAAGAAATCAATTTGCATATTTTAATGTTGGAGTAGATTGGCGCACAAAACGGGGCTTCAACTAGTCAATCCTAGGTAGAGAAGAGGAGGGGTTTAAAGGAACCGCAGAATANCCCCCCCCCCCCCCCCCCCCCCATCCCATCTCAAAAAATCGAAGGGTGGTTGGGTGGGGGTAGAGCCAACTTCGCGACAAAGGGATCCTCAAATTGGACGCAATCAGGAACTTTAATTCGGTTTTCCAAAGGGTTCCAAAAATTTTTACCCGGCGTCTATTATGGGGAGGTCCAAAAAGAGCCCTCCAGGTCCTAATACTCATCACTTGGGGGGGGAAAGAAGGGGTCGCAGAAAATTTGCTACGTTTTAGGAACAAAAGAACCGAGCAATTATGCTAATAATCGAGTCATTGTGCTGAAATCTCATTATAGCCTAACATGACCTTAGACTATATGGTTAGAAGTGCAAAAATCGAAATTGTGTGACGTAACGAATTTTTTTTCATCATAACACTGGCTTGTAAATCATTATTATTGCAGCCTCATTGCGGCCTAACGACCAAATAAGTTGACAAAAAAAATTGTCGCTTCGTTTTTTTTTGGGGGGGGGGGGCCGTCGCATTCCTAAATGTAGCAAAAGCCATGTTATGAAGAAATACGCCTTTTCATTTCGCTGCAAAAAGACCTGTAGTACGACAATGCGGAAGGCAAAGTGATGAATTCTGTCTGCTTCCTACTGTAGTTACAGATATAATGAAAAGGGAGGGCAGCTCATTTCTGGATGAAAAGAGAAGGAAATGGTTATATTCCCCATTCATATGATTAGGAACTTCCGAAACTCATGAAATTGCTGAAAATGTCGACGAACTTCGAAGTTTATACTGACGATAAAATTTTCGACATATCGTCCTGTCAATTACCGAATATTTTGATATCATTAATTATTTCTGATATCAAAATATTAGATATTCTCATACTAAAGAACAGCTGAAAATTAGTGCCAGTTGCATAAAAATTATTCGCATAGTAAATCGTAGTACTCGTGCAGTGTGCATAAAAATTCGCACACCCTGCTGTTTATGCCCTCACATCCTGGCCATTTTTCAACAGCCATGTACACTATACAAGAGGGTCGATTCACTGAGGTTCATCCGCCCAATTTCCGAAAGCGCCCCAAAATATTGAGCATACGTGCCCAAGTCAAAGTAATAATTCAGAACCGGTCTCATTATTTACATGGCCCAGGTTATTCAGTGAGTAGTACATAGAGAAATGTCAACACCCCCCCCCCCCCAACGTACGTGGTTTGTAAAAGCAGGAAAATAGAATAGATTATTCATGAATTTGCAATATTAATATAACCAGGTGCTGCAACTGTTACTTTTGCTACGAGCTAAAATAATACAGCAGCGATTAATCAAAATGAAGGAACTTCCAGAAAAATGTTAAATCCCAGGCTGATACCATCCATTCAATTAAACCTAGACCGAAGTGAATCACTCTACAATGGTTCTAATTGCTCTCAGGAGTGGAAATGAACTTTTTTTTTTTTTCATTCCCTCCTTTTCCCAACGCCGGCAGCACCGTATATTGGGAAGTTCCCAAACTCGATAGGCCAACTTTAAATTAACACCCAGAAGACTTTGCGGGGTTTAATTTGATACTGTTCCAGACTTGGAAGGCATAGATTTATGCCCGCAAGATTTTGCGCAGACATAATGGTAGCTCCATTACCGAAAACTGTTAGGTAACTTAAGCTCTAGACGGTGATGGAATTTAAATTCAATGTCACGCTTAAAAGAATTTTCTTCTAACTCAATTTTAGGTTTTAATTATTATTGTGCGTGTTTTAGCTGAGCCTGTTAATTTTAAAATTAATCTCGGTCCGGATGTGTTTGAGATTATGAAAATAGTGTCAGAGTAATAGGGCATGTGACTTGATTTTGGAAGCGGAAATGTGCGAAAAGTTCTGCTAATTTTGAAATGAAAATTACACTCATTTCAATCTGTTCTTAGCGTTTTAAAAAAATCGCACTGGCGGATGTTGCTTATTCATACTCACAGTCAGCACTGTAAATTATATTGAATAACTTTATCAGGACGAAAAACTCATCTCCATAATTTTGCAATAATTATACAAGTCGCCAAATTAATAGCAACTCGATCCAGGCATCTCTAGCCTTATAAGTGCGAAAATAGCTAAGTGCAAGTTCAAGCATCAACTAATAGAAGAAAAAAACTTGTGTATTAAATATGCATGCGCCTAAATTGACCCAAAGGCTAATAATTCCGTGCAAAATTACTACCAGGTTAATTGGCCCCGCATTTACTTGTCTACACCTGAAATTCGGGGTCCCATTAGGACCACTTTTCCTCTCCAAGTACTAGTAGAGCCCTAATAACAAACGTAATTGAGCTGTACAGCCCTTGACGAATCCAAACCCAGCACACTCCGCTTATCTGTAAATAATTCATGAATTTACGCTTCACCCTATCTCTGGACTTGAAAGAGTTGGGGACGCATATATTAATCACGCTTTGACCACCAACGACCAACACCAAATGAAGTTTGATATATTAGTTATGAGGTAGATCTGCTGTGGCTGGGGAGAGGGCGGTTTTTTTTTTTTTTTGAATGGTCGTGATGTCGCAGGGTTTACGCCTGATTAAACTTAAAACCCATTTACATTCAGCGCGACCCTCGTACATCATCACGTTTTAAACTGGGAAAAAATAGAGACCACTAAAACTAAACCTCGTAATGCTTCCAACACCATTCGTTCTGATTAGGAGTGTTCAGAAAATTGCCTCGTGATCCTGTGACTTGGGTGACAAATATTTCTGGCATTAGACACGAATTGCATCCAAACAACGCTTAATTTGTAAGGGTTTATGAAAACATAATTTTAATGGAGTCTTGTCACTATTCCAAGGTGAAAAAATATTTCGAAAATTAATGGGCGAATTTTATCCACACAAGTTGTACTTCTGGTACTATTTTAGGGCCCGTTTTTATATACTTATATCATAATAATTTTTATAAGCTATGTATCGATACATCATAATAAGTTTAAATTGATATTATAATAGTTTTATTATAAGTCATTTCATAATAATTGTTATAATTATCGATAGCATAATAATTTTATATTTATATCTTATATCATAAATTCATAACACATTTATTTTTTGTATTATTATCATGGCAAATTTTATTTCATATACCAAGTATATTTACTGTATATTCGCCTTATTAATCACTATTAATCGCTTTAATATTAACAACACTAAATATTAAAATAAGCATTAAATATTGAAATGAACAGTCATACTAATGCATTTTAGGCTATTGTTTTGCCCATAATAAGAATATTTTGCAGTTTGTACCACAACCTTGAATCACATTTTGTTGCTTGAATTGCACATGCGCAGTGCAGTAACGCCATCTACACTTTTGGTCTAACAACCTGGCAGAGATTAGACGACGCGACGACTCCATCTGAAGTCTACATAATATATCCATGATTTTACACCCGGTGATGCGGGACTCATTGTGAAGTCGGCTGACTTTAGATTTGCACCTGAATAGTCCACAGATGAAGCTGAGGGCCATCTCCCTCTCTCCATATAGTCCGTCTTTCTCCTAGAGAAAGAACAGTAAGAGGAGCACTGCTGGAGACGGTGCATCTGTTTGAAAAGCAAACATTACGACTGACATTCACCCGTCCCTGGAGGTCTCCGCAGGTATAGAGCTGCTCTGGGTGGGTGTATGGGTGAGCTGAGTGAATGTCAACATGGCCCGAGGGTAGGGACACACAGTGAGAGAGAGAGAAAAAAAAACACATTTCTTTGTGTCGTGCGTCGGTTTGGCAGATACACAGGTGCGGTGTAGATGAGGGGTTTCCAGAATAAATAGGACCGACGTGCATGATTGGACAAACACTTGGTTTCATTCTGTGCGATGCGTTTATTTCGAGTTGCATCTCTTTTGTTATGGAACAGTTACTCGTGAAATGTAAGGATTGCTATGCATGTTGATGGCAATGTGTCTTTGTTATTTATTATTTTGCATATTATTTATTATTTGTCTATCTATTTTACCTTCTTTATTACTGATAATATTCATTTATTTTCATTATCCGTGTATGATTTGTAATTATTTATAATTTACTTCATTATTTTATCGGTGTTTATTATTGTGACTGATTTTTCCATGTACAGTCTTTTACAGGAGATTTTACTATGCTACATGTGTCAAGCAGTAAATGGACTTTCCACGTTCATAAACCTACAACGCTACAAGTTTCTGAGAACAGGCCAGCTGGTGTCGGTTTCTTGACCAACACTTTTAAGACCAGCCATCAAAGAATGCTGCCCATGAGGAAGGTGACGAATCTTACAGGAAGTGGGTATGAAAGTGCCATAAATGCATACCCAGTCGGGTATAAAGTGGTAGTTGTTTTTTTGTCAAGGCCCTGGGATACGGCCAACATTACGAGACTGATAACCCATAATAAAGTGCAATAATGTACCCACTATATTTTCAGTTGTAACTTTTTAACGTTACTGTCAATAACACAAAAGTGGCCTAATACAGGGTGTTCGTGAAGGTTATAATAATAATGAATAGTGCTTCTGCCGCCTCTAACTATTATCGTAGGATACCTTTTGCTACACCCTATACACAGCATTACAAATCGCACGTGTCTTTGTGTTTTTGTATCGTTTCCTCGCCTTTTTCCATCCCTCTGCAACGGGGTACAGGAATAGAACCCGGACTCTTCTGGCACCACCATCAGGTGTATCCTTTCCCATCGCACACATTACTTCCCCCAGCTTTAACTCACGTATGCTAATTACCATGGCCAACACCCAGGGCCCGGGTGGTGTTTGTGAAAACCCGGCTTTGCAAATCCCCCCCTCCCCATATCGTGATGGCCACTCCTTAAACCCCCTCAAGTCTTCTGGACGTCATTTGCAAGGCGGTCAAATTAAATTCGCGATTGGGTGAAAGTGCAGGAGATGTATGGGACTTGACCAGATTTACACCCACAGGGTGTGCAGTTCTTATAATCAGGGCTCAAATTTTAGGAACGTGGAAGGTGAGAATGACTTAACCCTGGGGATGGCTTTTGTAATGTGAGGCATATAATCTTATGCTGATTTTGCCCTGGTTTTGAGCTAGGGATACTGGTGCGGACATGTTGGGCCAATGTGATCATTAATTTGCAAACAATGAGTAATTATTATTTTGGCACTAGGCTCAATACAGTAAATCATATGTAGAAATATGGGCAAGTTATTAGTTAACAATATCATTTTAAAGCTGAAAATAACCACAAATGTCTGGCAACACAGGTAAAAGCGTACCAAATATAAAAATGCAAATATTATCATGCAGTCCATAATAATTATGATGATGAAAAATATGCGGATCAAATTCATAATTTAACAGGAACGTGTGTACATTCAGTATATAGTGGCATGTATGCCTGGAGGTGAAACATCTCAGGTGGAATATTTTGCACAATTTTGTGGGGAAAAACCTGTGAATATTTATGGCCGGCAATATATGAATATTTCAGCAATACACACTGCACTGTATGCAGTCATCTGCGTTATAATTATAATGTGCGCAGTATTAATATGAAATTATTTATGGCTACCACACCACCAAAATATGGGTCACTCAGATTTTAATCCCATTTCGGCCATGCAGTACACTAATAAACTAATTATAAAATTATTTGACACATACATATACTCGCATATCCAATATACGTAGCCAACAAAATCCCGTTCCCTCGTAACAATCCGACAGAAATCTGGATCCTTTCCATCACTTATGTCAACTTAGCCATGACATGCAGGTCTTACCCTTCTGGAGTCCAACTCAGCAACTTTTCCTTCATATTTTTTTGTGCCTTCTACCTCCATCATCGTACAGTCAATCGCCTTGGGCATTAACCTCCTCCGTCTATCTATTTTTTTTTCTCCAGGTCTTTCCCTCTTGTGTGCACAGACGACCTAGCTCTCTCTCTCTCTCTCTCCCTCACCTGATATATACCTGCCTTTCATTCCTCTGAAGGAGCCATTAATTCAGACTCGACCTGGGACACTATTTTACCTCTCACTCCTATATAGAACCTTCCTGATAAAAACCTATTCCAATCACTATTGGTACTCCTGAATCAAACATATTTTATCATTATGTTTACACATTATATCACATGATTCTGATCAGTACAAGGAAAAATTGGTCGATTTGGTATGTCAATCAATATGTATTCATGACTATCCTGAATGCAAACACAACCGGAACTTATTCAAGGTAAAGGACCCAAGGTTTTTCATTACCTATTTGGTCGTGTATTGAAACAAGAAAGTAAGAGTGTAAATAAATTTTTGCGAGAAACGTTACAGATGTTTATTATCGGAAGAGTTGAAACTTGCCAACGCTAAACGTTAGCTCTTCTCACACTTTCTTAGCTTTTATAGATTTTCTTTATCCGTAACTCTCGTGTGCACTCCCTCCCCCCCCCCCCCACCCCCCGAAAAAAAATTTGTGCGAACAGGATAGCTTGGGACGAGTTTTTTGGTGGAATCCGATCGAGCGATGAGTGTTTCTGAGAGCTGAAAGCGCATTTCCCAATGGCTGACAGGAAGGCAAATATTTATGTCAGCTTTTTGGGTCTGACCTAAGCGAAAATACTGATTTCTTCCCGGTTCCGACAGGCTCTTTTTTTATTCACCACCCCCAGAATGAAGTTGTATAGGTACGTTCAATCTCAGGCTCTTAGCTTGGGTTCTACAGTATGCAAATACACATGCATTGAAGTTAGGTAAAAAACATGCAAAAAAAATCTGCCAGTTGGAAATTGTGCCAAAAATCGTTGTTCAATTTACATATTTATCAAAACATGTACTGGATTTTTGATGACTATAAATAAAATTCATTTTAATACTTTTTTCAGTTTGGTGTGCACACTTATCATGACATATTCAACAATAAAGAAAATAAATGGTTTATAGGAGTCGGAATGTGCCCTAGGTCCAATTTGAGTGACTTTTAAACCAGCAATAATTTATCAAGGATATTTTGGTGCTGAAAATAAATAAATAAATGGTATGGTTTAGCTATTTGTGTACAAATTTTTCCAAATTACAGACTGAGGCTAGGACCTCATTATGCAATATCGCGCTCCTATCTACGTCTGAATTCTCACACTCATAACCCAGTTATTCCCAGAAAATTGATCGTTCTCCTAACCTTATTTACCTTAGAAACAACTCTGGAGGTAAAAGGAGGGAAAAAAATCACAAACAAGGTGTGCTTAAAACCAAGCAATCGATTTTTCAGCTTAAATAATTCAAACCGACGTCAATCTATAACCGGCCTTACCCCTCTTAACAAACCTGTCAAGGTAAGGATTTCTGTGGGAATATTTTATACGCTCCTATCGCCCGTCTTTTGCTTACTTCTTTAGCGGTCCTTTTTTTTCACCTCTAAAGGTTCCCTCCAAAAAATGGTCAGGACAGGTTGTCCACACCCAAAATTATCGATCCCCTACAAGCAGGCTTGGTTTGTAATCGGGTGTCATTACCGCGAGCGACGATGCGAGTAACGAGCCGGAACGTCGTACACATGACACATGGTGTGACAACCCCCTTCGAAGGGCATTGAAACGGCGAATTTAAAAAAAATGGACAAAGCATAGGGGGGGATAACCACTAACGAACAACCTTGGATTGGTGGAGGGGGGGGGGGGGGGGGGGGGCTTNATCCAAGACGGGTCTTTAATAGCCAGAAGTGGACTCGGCTTTGTCCGGACCAGATGAGATCCGGACCACACAAGAGACGGGACCCCAAATATGTGTGGGAGTCTAAAAGTAGGCCATGTCATTGTTGCATATTACAGACACCCATCAACACAAGAATGTACAGTAGCCAAAAATCTAATGTCGATAATGCAATTCAGAACATATCGATAGTGCAGTTGAGAAAATATCGATAGTGCAGTCGAGAAAATATCGATAATGCAGTCAAGAAATATCGATAGCGCAATTGATCAAATATCGATAGTGCAGTTGAAAAATATCGATAGAGCAATTGATAAAATATTGACAGTGCAATATAGAAAATATCGATAATCCAGTCGAGAAAATAACGACAATTCAATTGAAAATATCGATAATGCAATTGAGACAATATTGATAGTGCAATATAGAAAATATCATGGGCGACACGGTGGCGTAGTGGTTAGCGCCACAGCCTTCCACTTCCACCTCTAAGGGCCCGAGTTCGATCCCCGGATCGGACAGAGGATGCTTATGTGGATATAGAGTTTCGACGGGTTCTCTCCGTGTTCGCGTGGGTTTTCTCGGGGTTCTCCCGTTTCCTCACATTCAGACCCATCACAGGACAGGCAAATGAATAAAGTCGGATCCATTATTTTTTGTAATTATTTATTATACGTATAAAAAATATCGACAGTGTATTTTTAAATATCGATAAAATATCAAATCGTACCAAACACACAAGAAAATTCAAAAAGTGCCAATATATCGAAATATCGATGGTCAAATTGAGAAAATATCGATAGTCCAATGTAGAAAATATCGAATCGTACCCAAACAATACCGGAAAAGCCTGAAAGTGACGACATTTCATTAATAACCTGTATATATGGCCTGGGTGGGGGTAGAAAAAGACTGGATATTGCCTACACGTGTAAAGAGGCAGACAATAGCGATGAAATATCGGCGTGAAAAAAGGAGTGTGTAATGTAGAGGGATATTGCAGGGTCGTGGCTGCGAGATAATAAATCTCGAGACAAACTGCGTGATGCGGTTAGCACACACAAGAGTTAGGGGGGACCATGGGGGCCCAGAGGCTACTTAGTATGGGGAACCTTTTGTCTGGGAAAACGTCCTCTGGGCTGCACCAGCATCTGATAGAGTCTGAACAAGTCTGGAGATTGAGAGATGAATTGCCTTAAACTCCAAACTTGCATCCCCCTCCCCCATCCACAGAAAAGATTATCTAGGGCACAAAACCACCAGTTTAATTTTAAGATATAGCTCTCAAGGATATTTTTTTTTAAAGATACGTGCAGTTATACAGTATTTGTTACACCGCACCCTAACCAGAAATTAATAAAACTTTCAAGGACCTGAGGCTGAAAAAGTAATCAGGCGTACCACAAATTGCATACTAATTGCGCGATTAGTGCCTGTTATGCTGGAGGGTGTGTCAAATGGCACGAACGGCCATGCAACTTTAGGAAGGTCTTAATTTTGATGAAACACTGCGCTTTATTCACCAGCCCAAATATCCGGGGGTATTAATTTTAATTAGGGTCATACACCTTTTTTAATGTGCGGCAGGACGCAGTAAGTTAGATGGCTCAATTATTACTTACATTTCCTGTAATAATACCTGATGAATAATTACATGCTTCAATTAATATCCAGATATCTGAACACAAATTGGTACAAAATATTTGTGGGACACTATTGTATAATTTTTACATATATCTAATTTTTTTATAGGTGCAAATTGGGGATTTCCCTCTTTCCGCCTAATTTTTCGTACCGGATAAAATCTAGTGATCGCATCGCTCCAACTTTTTTTTTT
>KZ538287.1:71180-89100 GCA_000934665.2 Catajapyx aquilonaris
GGGGGGGGGGGGGTGAAATAAACCTGAATCGCATAATTCAGCTCTTTTCGCCCTATCGATTTCATTTCCATCCAAGCTAAGCTGGAGTCTCTCCGATTCGTCCAATAAGCATTTGGATCACGGCGTCCTCATCATCAAATGGTGCCAGTCCCTGTTTGCATACCAATCAGTTGCCGCAAAGTCGCCTCCACTACTATATACTTCCTTCTCTCAAGACTCCTACCCTCACCACCACCACCTTTTTTGGCCCTCCTCCTCCTCCGCATTTTCTCCGCAATCTGGCCACCGAGGCATGCCCGGAATTTATTATGTCTTTCTTTCCAACCCTGGTGCTCCTCCGGAGCCTCCGGGGCTAATTAAATGTATGCCCTGTCGATGAGGAATTCGGGAGGACAATGGTCTTCGGTGTTGGACACAACTCGAGGACCCGCCCCAGATTACGTGACATGGTTGGGTTAGAAAGTGGGAATAGTTTTAGTGTGTGAAGCGGGCTATATTGCAAATATTTTTAAAGTTATTAAATCTAGGAAGTTTAGACGTGGGGTCTAATTAAACCCTACGTTATACCAATGAAGGTGTTCTTTTTTTGACAAGTTAAGCCCTTCTCAGTACCTGGTTTTTTAAATAATTAAAATTTAGCTTAATTGATTCATATTAACTGAATTTTAATTTTAATAACCACCAATACTCACTGCAATGAAAATTTTAAGATTGCCTAATTTACTAAGAGAATTACCAGCATGTTATCGGGAATTTTCGCGTTTTTTTTTTTTGCATTTCATAAATTCCAACAGCACTATTTCCAAAAACCAAGTGGTTTCCAAATATAGAAAACGCGGGCAAAATTTTGGCACAACTCCCAATGCTGTAGTAGGCCATACGGTGCTGGATGAGTTTCTATGACAGTCGGGTATGTATTGTCTTTATAATATTCATTTCATTTTCCCATTCCTTATTTTATTTCATCACTGTATTTTATGCTAATAATGTTTCAATACTATATTCATTATGTATGACATAATCATTTAAAATATTATGAACTTCTATCAAACATAAAAATATGACGTTGATGCCAGTTTTTCCCCATCTCATTAACGACTGCCATTTTTCTCCCTTTCCACGCTTTATCCTGCAAACGCAAGTGGCGCTGGTGTCGCACGACCCTGGCGCCATCTCCACTTCCGCATGCGTACTAATGCATGCCTCGCCCTTAATTAAATTACCGTTCCCTGACATCGCGAGCTGAATAGATTCTCTCCCAGAACTTCTTACTGCCCCTCCATCTTACCTCCGATTCTTCCGCCCACTCTTGGCAAGCCCTGAGGAACCCCCCGCAAGAAAAGAAGTCGACAGACATCACGGAAAGAGAGAGAAAAAAAGAAAGAAAGTGGGAACCAGGCCCTCTCCTCTTCTACTCTGCTCCGGAAACCACTATTTCATTACTTTAGAAGGTCGCGTGGGGGGTGGGGTCCCCGGGCTTTTGTGGTCAGAAGCAGACCTCAGGACTCTTGCCCATCACTTTTGCCCCATTTGTCCACCGGGGTGAAAATGGACTCGAGGGGAAAGAAGATTTTATGGGAACCCCCATAAGGGGAATGAAAATGTGTCAATTTACACTATATCGCAAATTGTACAAAAAAATGTACTGTACATCGTTGTAATTTTTGAGAGTATAGTAAGGCATATTGTGTTTCTGTAATGATCCGAGTCTCCCCTCCATGTTTCCCCTTGGGACGAAATGTCCCTGCAACCCGATCCGTCACGTCGAATTGGAAGGGAAAAGAAGGGTGGAAGAGACCCTGCGTAACATGCATGGGATGGTGCAAGGGTATGGTAAATTGGGCTCTGGGATTTCACAGAGAATAGTTTTGTCCATGGTTATTACAAATTGCCCATTTTCAGGTGCAATGTATTGAAAAAAATGTGTGAAAAACTGTGATCGCAAATAATATTGATATGGTATATTTAAAAAACGATAAATCGATATGTCGTATTTATAATTTTCTGTAGTTGAATGGTCTTCGTTAACCAATTTCTAGAAGAAATCCTGGCTAAAATTACATTAAGTAGAGGATAAATTGGCATGTCTCAAGCAGACCAAATCAAGTGGAAGGCAGGGTTGCCAGATCACGAACCCACATTTGGCGATGTAAACTGCGACGATGTAATTATCAAGCGGGCATGCACAAAATACATGCAACTTAGATTAGCTGTCAGCTTTTGCCAAAAATACGCGGCGGTGCATAATTTTCGGAAATTAATCGGGTTGGCGACACTGTGGTCTGAACTCTATGAAAGCGCTTAAACTATGTTTTAATAATATTTGGCTTGCAGTTATACATTGACAATTTAGGTCAGTCATTACGGTGTGTTACAACCATTATCTAGCCCATTTTTTTTAGCTGTGATATGCAAAATAACCCGGAAGTAGAGTCAGAAAAAAAATATTTTTGAACCTCTGAATTAGTTACAAAGCTTCTTCCGCCATAACGAGCAGGTGCATAAATATTGGATCATTATCCATTTTTACTGCTCTGATAGAAAATTCTATAACGGCAAAAAAATTGCGGCAGTAATTCCAAATGAATATTCGTCTGCTGCACTCATATAGTGTTTTAGCTCATTTTTAAAAAATATTTATTTTCGATATTTGAACCAATTGGTACCATTTATTTCCAACTGAGATTTACACATTTAAAGTAGTAAACTGTTATGTAGAGCTTCTTTATTCAAATTCAGCCTGACAGGACCTTTCAGACAATATTATTTACATTTTATTACCTTGTGCTTTGTCCCCAATATTCTTTTACTAATCAATGACATTCCGCATTGTCCGCGGTTCAGCACCCTTTGACCCCAATATAACTGAGCTTGACCCATCGAAAAAACAGCTTATAACTTAACACACTTGTCACTTTTCCAGCTCAATCTTACGACACCCGATTTCCTCCCAAAAATTATTTACAACCCGTGACGTCACGCACTTTAACCATCCCCGCCCCCTCCACTTCCTCTGCAATTTGGTCACGATCGATCACCCCCTCCCCCCCTCCCCCCTGAATAAATAAATCGTCACCAAATACCAAACACTTTTCCCAGCTGATGATGCGCGACACCCAAACTCCTCCCAGGATGACACCAGTCACATTCTTGACAACGTTTGATTAAGTGACCAGTAAGTATGGTTGAATAGACGATGAGCAGGGTGGAGCATTGGTTCAAAGGGGGAACCAACGGGGTCATATTTATGCATGAAAAGAAGTATACCAACCACCCCTCTACTTCTATTCTAAAGGTCTGTAGCTTGCCCGTTTGGTAATAGGAGCCATGGGAGTTATGCTGATCATGGGTTATTATATACGAAGCAGGACGGATGCCAATTTGGGTACGTGTTTGTGGTCTCAGTAGGCCACTTACGATGGTCAGTGTCTCACGCCTTCTTTCTTTTGTATGTAATGAGTCATATGGTGTGTGTAGGGGGAATGGCATCCGTCTGTTTTGGGCAGATTTGGGCCTACTGATAGGGGTCACCAAATCGATGACCTCCTATAACTAATATCACAAAAATAGGTCTGACTCTATGATATGAATCACGCTGTCTTATTGATCTTATTGCTTACATATTGCACATACACAGGCCACTGATAACAACTTCCATTGTGACAAAAACATACTCTACAAATTTTCGCCAATGTTCATATGAAAATTTTTATCCAGATTCATATGAAAAATTTTATCCAGTTTCAACGAAAAGTTCATTCAGTTTCATGTGAAAATTTGTACCCAGATTCATATGAAAATTTGTACCCAGATTCATATGAAAATTTGTAGCCAGATTCGCATGACAATTTTTATCCAGCAGATTCGTATGAAAATTTTCATTCGTATTCAGATAAAATTTGTACAATTAAAAATTTTAAAAAAATTTAATTAAAATCTGCATACTAAGAACTGAGCACATGCTTAATTTTTAAAGTAATTAACATGAGTAAAATTTTATTGATTCAAAAAAGTCCCATCATTTCCTCATCTTCTCATTTAATTGGGTGGACAACGGTCACTCGACTCTCATTCATTCGTTCATTCATTCATCCTGAACATCCCTACTAACCCTCTGGACCCCAAGTAGCCCAAACCATCACCTCCAAAAAATCAAACAAGAAGAACAGACCTAAAAAAAAGTCACGCAAGGAAAGAGCAAAAGGGAAAGGGGGGGCCCAGGCGTGTCTATAACTCAAAAGGAGAGTCCCACAAAAGCGTTCCCTCCCGCTATCTACGGTGGGCATCGTTCACTTTGGCATTTTTACTTTGTTGCCCGTGGAGAACTCTCCTTGAAAAGAACGTGACCACTCAGCAAAAGAAGGGGGGGTAGGTGGTAAGGGGTGGTAAGTCTAGAAGAAGAAGAAAAAAAAAAGAAAGAAGAAGAGGAAGAAGTGAGGGCACCCCAGAAAAAGGAGGGCCTTCAAATATCCCTGCCAGATGACTCTTGGTTGGTAGTGATTTACGGTCATTGGGGCAGTATATCTTGTTTTGGGAAGCAACGATTGTTGGCTACCAACAATTTGACTGGGGTTATTTGGTCTGGGAATAGCCACTGGTTACGTCAAGAAGATGACCACTCTCTCAAGCAGAAAATCTTGTCTTATACGTACTACTAGCAGGATACCCTCGGGTTATGAAATTCTTTGCAATGAATCGATGTATCGATGCTACATTCGGGGTTCCTGCTTTTCTGCCACTTCACCTCCTGCGGCCAAGGATGACCTCGGAGGTCAGGTCCAATGTGCTAAAAACCTTCCCCGTTAAAAACTACCCCTTATCATTCCCCTGGGGCATATGTCTAGGCCTCCGTATTGATTTGCATCGGGAACGTACAGACGTTTGGAAATTTGTATTGAAATTGAAATTGAAAAAATTGAAATCGAAATTAGATTATACGACACAAATCATAAATTTTGCGCATATTTTGGAACATTTTCATCAATCAGCAGCACGACTCTCAATAGTACCATTGGGTATCTCGGACAGCTTTATACATAATTTTTTTAAATTTATTTTAAAATATTAGGAGACCCACTGTTTTAACCCCAAAGATACACATATTTTTTGTCCACCTACAAATGGTTTGCGTGAGGGTAAAAAAGGCTCAGTAAATCAGAGCCTTCATTTGTTACTCGTCATCTTCCGTTTCCCGGAGCGCGTCGGATGTAAATTGGGTCTTTAGGTGATAATTAAGACCCAGTGGGTAGTGGCTATGAATTAATGATTTGGTAGGGGGTGCAAAAAAAGAGGGGGGGACCCCCAGACACAAAAAGGTAGTTCGGAAATTTGCGGTCCAGTAATCACGCTTGGGAAATAAAAGGCTGGGGAAGGAAGGAAGACTGTACCAACAACACAGCAATGTTTCAACGGCCCTTTTTATGTCAGCTCGTCAGAATATAAACGGTGGTGACAATATTGTGCATGCTTGATCAAAGCCGTAATGACGGTATTATTGTCCCTCTAACAATAGCAACGAAGTGTCAATCAGCATCGCGCATTAATACCTTACAGTTCTGGGTACATTACTGTACGTGTCATTCCAATAGAGTTGAACGGAATTTTTGAAACAGCAGTGAAATTTTTTACAACTGAAAATACTTTAGAAAACACGCTGAAATTTTGATCGTCAAAAATTATTTGCAAAAAATATTTTGACGCGCAATTATTGGTCTCAAACGATGACACTAGTTATATAAAATTAGAGCGATAAATAATACGAAAAATCCTAAATCAACAAAAGGAAGCGACTGAACAAAGTCGTAAATATGTCCTCAAACGTGTGACATTATGGTCCGCACGATATTAATTGGGTTCTAAAATGCGTGACTGGTATCAAAATAGGTCCTCGAGATATCGCGGTGTGTCATTGCGTGCGATTTATTATGTTGACACATTCCGTCAGTCCCCGTAACCTTAGACTAGTTGAGCGTTCTGTAAATACGTAAGGAAGTGTCATAGATCAAGGCGTCATTACTGATCAACAACCTCCGAATGTCTTAATGTCTCCAAAGTGTCTTGTAACAATCCGTCACCAATATCAACCAATATCTCTACCAAACAGATACGTATAACAATGGCAGAAAAGTAAGGTGGCAATGAATTCATCCGCCTAATCAGCCGACAAGACATTCAGGGTCGACCGCTGATTGGCTCGAGAATTCCAGCAGCATCTTGTTACCATTCTTTAGGCATGCCCCAGATGCCTCCACTTCAACAATAATGTTTCGTGTCACATTCAACCAAGAGAGGCAGGCAAGTGAAGGCCTTACCTGGCGGACATACGCACTCGTTGATCTCCCTAACGGCGCGCACGTGAGCCTGTGGCATGACTCCAGCCTCCATCAGCCTGGCCTGCAACATCTCCTGGAGCCTACCCTCCAGTTCGGCCCTTATTCGGCCAGGGTCCATCCCAGCCACCTCCATCTCCAGAGCCTCCAGTCGGCGCTCCAGCACCAGCTCCCGGTAGCTAAAGTACCCTCCAAGAAGGACGCTAACAGCGCTCAAGCAGCACAAGAACAAACCCACGGAACCGGACACCACTGGCTGCTGCTGCTTTGCACGGTCCACCCTGTACCGACAATGCACACCCGCAGTTTTCTGCACTTCCATTGTCGCTAACTGGACCGCACCACTTCACTTATACATCGCTCAGCACTCGAAACACCCGACTGGATCCGAGGAGGAGTCTCCGGCGACTGAACCCGCGCTCCTCTAAGCCTACCCCCGGTCGGCTACCCCCACACCCAGCCCCGGCTCCTCTCTCGGCGCAAGACCAACACAAGTCACACCCCCCCCCCATCCCACAGGCACTGGACATGGACGACTACTAACAGGATTATATCCATCCATTACTACCCTAAGGTATAAAAGAGGGAACGCTATTAGGGCCTGCTAAAATAGTGAACATTATTAGGACCTATAATAAGGAACGCCTTTAGTGGCTATACTAATAATAAGGAACTCTATTACTACTACTATTAGTGGCTACTCACTCGTATATTAATGAACGAGCTATTAATAGGACCTCATAAAGAACGCTTTATATGGCCTGCTAAAAATAATGAACAATATCAGGGCCTACTAATAATAACCTCTATTAGGGCCTACTAATAATAAGGGGTGGAATTTTCATCCCACTGCGAGTTACTGATAGCTTAGCTGTACCAGTGCTGGGGGTGGTAAGTTAGAAGCAACTACTGTATATAGCAGTAGGACGAATATTCAGCCAATGAACGCTATTAGTGGCTACTAATAATAAGGAACGCTATTACTGAGAACGTACAAATTATGAAGAATTATATTAGAGCCTATTAATAATAAGGAGCGCTAGCAGTATTAATAATAAGGAACACTATTAGGGCCTCCTAATAATAAGGAACGCTATTAGAGCCTACTAATATTAAGGAACGCTATATTACTGAGGACCTACATGTAATAAGTACCGTACCTAATTCTATTAGAGCCTACTAATAATTAGTGCTATTAGGGTATACTAACAATAAGGAGCGCTATTAGTACTAATAATAAGGAACTCTTAGTGGCTGCTACTAATAATAAGAAACTCTTATGGGCTGGTGGCTACTAATAATAAGGAACCTATTAAGGCCTTCTAACATTAAAGAACGCTATTAGGGCCTCCTAATAATAAGGAACGCTATTAGAGCCTACTAATAAGAATGAACGCTATTATTAGGACCTACTAATAATAATACTGAACTGTACGATGCTGTATTTTTCAAATGTTTCAAACAATCGACCCACTGACCAATTCTTGCCCAGACATACCGTAAGAACAAAGCAAAGCAGACCAGTTGCTAGAGTGAACAATCCACAACTTTGCTCCTTGAACAACTGTAAATTATTATCCGGCATATTTTCAACTAATAGCTTCCATCCAAGAAAAAGTTTGCAGTCCTGAAACTTTTGCTATTTAAATAATATTTCATTTTCCAATAGTCTGAACAAAAACTCAATAAGTGCAGGCTCCAAATTTATTCCTTCCGCAACCGACATTTTCCTTCTTCTGCCTATACTACCCATAATTCGAATCAGAACGTGCCTATAGTATGGAACGGGTTTAAGGGCATGCGGCATGGGGAGAACGAAGAAGAAGAAGAAGAAGGACACACACAAAAAAGGACGAAGGAAAAGGGAACTCCTAAAATGTATACACGGTTGGGTAGATGGAAGTTTTTGGTGGGTGCCTGCCCTGGGATACAAGTTGCCAGTCTGTCTCGCAAGTTTTCTTCCAGACCATTTGGAGCCTCGCCAGTTCCAATTTACGGTGGGCCCAACCAAAATCCTTTGATGATGCAAAAGATGTTTTCTGCACTCCGGGTCTATTCCATGGGTAACTTTTTTTTTCTAAGTCTTTCTTACCACCCGGTGCTCTCTTCTCGCTTTTTTTTGCCATCCAAACTTGGCCTTTTGTTATGGAAACTGCGTCCGGAGTAATCAAGATTTACAGATGAGCACGTTGAAAAACGGTTCTCTTTAGGTTCAGATTTAAGAGTCGGGGAACGAGGCGTGGAAATGAAATGTAGGAATAGCACAAAAAAAATTGTAGCTAAAAAAATCATATTTTAAAAATAAAATACGAACCTGCAATTAGGTAATATAGCTACACTACAAAGCTATTTTAAACCCACAAAAGTACTGAGCTTGCATCAGTACGAATAGATAACAAAAAAAATCAAGTGTCATCTGCAGGTTGCTTGTGGCAATAAATAAACAAGTGGGCCATAGTCATAAGCAGAGCGTGCAGTAATGCAACATGATGCAGCGAGACGCATCAGAGTGCAGCGTGATGAGACGTCCTATTATGCCTCAGGCTTCATGATGCACCAGACCAAAAAGTTCCGTCGAGAGTTTATATACATACACACACACTAGGTTGATCCCCATCTTCTCCCGACGGGGGTTCTTTTTCATGGCCGCTACATAAATAAGTCATGGAAAAATACCTGGCGCCTTGTTCTTTTCCAGAGCTAAGTATTCCCGGAGCTATCAGTTATAGTCTGCTAACTCAGGGTCCTTCTGTTATTGTATTGACGACAAGTGCATGTATCAAATTTTGAGAAATTATTGCGCTGAAGCATATCTATGGTGTGAATGCATTCATTTTATTTTTTTGTTTAGAGCTGTTTATGATCCATAATAATGTATTGCGTTGTGAAATTTTTATGATTGTCACACTGAATATGACATGATAATCAGTTGGCCTATTAATATTGTTTAATATTTTGTTCAATATATTATATGAATAATAATTTTCCCAATTTCATTCCCTATTGCAATGTTACGATATTTATACGTACCGTATATTTATCGTATATTTGCAATTTTTCTGCACGTTACATCATAATTTTTTGGCACTTCATACATTTTTAATGTTACGTTTTCGGTTTTTAACAAATCAGTCATTAGCTCTCTCCATTTTATGCATATATATTTTAGTAGCTACTATTTGTACCGTAACAGTCTTTTAAAAGTGGTTTGACAGTACCGGTATGTCAACAATATTTCTCAGAATTAAACTTTGTTTTCCAGCCTTTACAGTATTAATATATTTTGTGCCGCACTTGCAAATAAGATTAGCAGAGAGTAGACACTGGAAATCCAGCAAAAGCTGTTACTGTACTTCATCGGAAAACCTACCTTTTTGAAATCATATTAATGTATATTACAACTAATAACTTCAAAAGCATATTATTCCAATAATATTGCACAACATTTGTAGTCTTCATGTGCTCTCAATTATGCTTTTGCCTCCAAACATGAAGTTTGTTTGCACATTTTTCCTAAGCCTATCCTTGACACATTTTCAGCATATCTTTATTTTTCTTGCACAGTACGTACAGTATACAAATTCTAAGATTCAGAAAGGCGTATACGACAGACATTACTTTGAGAGAGTGCCAGAATTCCATCGCAATTTTTTTTTGCGCGTGCCAGTGTTTACAAGGATGCTCATCACTCGTCTGATCCCATTATATCTTCGTCTAGCAGCACTCGGTCGGTGAGTGTACCATTTCAAAGGGCTTCTAATCATCTCCGGTTCCGCCAAATTACAAGGCAGCAAGGAGAAAAATCAAGACCGGCTGCGGCATGCAATTGAGTCATTCACAAATTAATGATCCAGGCTTGTTTCCACAATCATTTCGACTCTGATATCATATTCAGCCTGCTTTCATATGCAAAGAGTATACAACATGTTCTAATTTGCTCCAGAGCCAGTGAAATATTTACATCTGGTTTTTACTGTAGGTACAGTATATTTATAAACGGATTTACTATGTTAGCTTATGATTGTAAGCACTTCTATTATTAATTATTAATTGCAGGAACGTTGTCTGGAAAAGTCTATTCTGGCATTGTCTTCGTTTTCTTTAGAAAAAATTCATAAAATTTTTTCACGTATTTCACACATCCTTCCCCATTTTTATTGGAAATATAGGCATTTAAAAATTTCATCAAAAGGACAATAAGTGGTATGAAAGGCATTGAGCAAACAAAAATAAATTCACTGCATCTATAATATTAAAATCCTTCGTTGTGTGAGCGAGGCTTCTAATTGGCCCGCCGTATATTGTTTGCCCGACGATTCCGATTTGCCTCCGTTCTGCGCCTGCGCAATGGGGAAATTCAGCGCCTCCGGTGGATGGCAGGAGGAACTAATCTAAAACATAAATCCTGATAAATAACTGTACTGGCCATTCCTATATATCCGATTGGCTCCCCTTAACCGCACCGGTCAATAGCCGACCCCCCTGATTGGCTAAAAGACAGATGGCCTCTTAATCCGGCCAATCCGTCCCCCTCATGCAACTCTTTCTCTTATCTTTTTTTGTGTGTGTGTGATCCTATTTTATTTTCCGGCCAAGCTTTGAGGCCGCAAAACAGAGCCCGGTTTGTCCCCTACCGGTTCCGCCTCGTTTGTCTCCCCTCTGGTAGCCCCCTTTTTGCCCCCCTGAGCCCCCCTTTTCCTGCTTCTTACGTAATAAAATGGGTCAACGCCCAATCCTTCCCAAGCTGGAAGCGAGGGGGACAAATGGCCCATGTCGACCACTGATTCATGCACAAACGTCATTCCTTCAAGCCTTCCGCTGTCTGCATGCGACAGGGAATTAATTTCCAGGCTTTGTCCTTCCCTTTTGTCTATTATAACCCCCCTTCACCCATCTTGACTTCCTTATCGCCAAAAACAAATCTCCGGACTTGTTTCTTGCCATTATCTTATTGTTCTTAGGGAGGGTTTTGTTGCGGATCGCAACTGTTCATGATAAGCTACCAAGTCAGAGGGGGGGTTTTAATGTATTGCAGCAAAACGTGGGGCACGTGCCAGTGACGTTTTGCCTGCTCGGTGCCAAGTGGGTTATTAGCATGCCATAATTACACTGGAAGTAGTTTGCACAAATTTTGGGGGTAGTTTGAATCGTAAAATGACCGCAAGTATTGACAATTGCACAGAAATGTAGCAAGCAAGAACTGGTTTTACTATTTACTGTTTGGTAGGCTTAATAATAATTTAAAGAGAATGTTAATAATTTATTAGAATTGTAATAATATTAATAATTTATTAGAATTGTAATAATATTAATAATTTATTAGAATTGTAAACATGATTATGACGGCCTGTCCCCCCCCCCTATATTGGCAATTGCCACAGGGGGTAACACAAATAAATAAATAAATTTATTAGAATTGTAATAATATTAATAATTTATTAGAATTGCAATAATATTAATAATTTATCAGAATAAACTTGTATAATTTATTAGAATAAATTTGTATTAATAATTTATCGGAATAAATTTGTATTAATAATTTATTAGAATATTTGTATTGATAATTTATGACAATAAGTTTGTATTAATGATTCACTGATTATAATAGGTTTGTATTAATCATTTTATCACAACTTTAATATTCTAATATCGATAATAATAAGACCAGCCTATATCAATAATCTAATATGAATATCAATATTATCGATGATCTAATGTGGATATAAATAATAAGCTACAAAATATTAATAAAATTAATAATTAAAATCATAGGAATACCAATAATAATATAATAAGTATATTAAACCCGGTAGTCTACTCTAACAAGAATATTAAAATAATAATTAATAATGATAAGAATATGAAATGATTATGAAATAATAATCGCGCATGTAAGTCATTCAGTAAATTATGCCAAATGTCACCTTAAACCTACCTATATTTTTAATCCGTCCGCATTTTCCAGTGCGTCACGACTGATTAAGGAAATCACATCGTAACATGACAGAAAGCACACAAATTGATGGGGATATTGATTGGTGGCAGTGATTGACTGCCGGAAACGACTCACAGGCCAGACTTCCTCAACACCAGCACCATTATTACTGGGACATGCGAAGAAAAAATTATAGGGATTGGAAGCGTTATAGGGGTTCTGTCGGGTATGGAAAGCGCGTAATCCGATGATTAATCTGTCGATTTTAATTAAACCTGCATCAGAGAGTGTGATAAAAAAGGAGGTCCAAAAAACAGTACTTTTGTACTTGGCCAACAGAGAATGCGTCAAACTACATTGAGCCAACCGCCTGGCAGGATTCGTTCGGTTTTCTCCAGAGACTATTATTCAGCCTGACCTGTCCTGTTCGATTTTGGAGTCAACTATTCAAATCCGTGTTATCAGACCCGATGGAAAAGGCGACGCGGAAAGGCCGGTGGGAATATTTTGGATTTTATCTTTTTAACTTTTCTCAACCTACTTGTTGCAATAGGCGGGACCCGAGATAAACCCATATGAAATACATGTCTTGTTCAATGTCACTGCGAGAGAAAAGTATGAGTTGTGACCGTAATTCTTGCAAAGGCTGGCTCAAATAATATTGAATGTTGCATGCAAAGAGCGAAGCTTCATCCTTGCCAGTTATGCAACTGAACTGGCGGTGTAAGGAGGTTGGTATACCTCCCAGGAGCAATGTACTGTACTATCAGCAATTATTTTGAATGTTATTAGAAAATATTTATTAATTACTTATATTATTTTGCAATTCAATGATGTTATTTTAGCAGTTTATTCTGTTCATTTTATTTTTATTTGTAGGTTCGTGCAATTTACGTGTGCATATTTGTTATTATAATAAGACTACTTATTTACATGTTCCATGTTATGTAAATATAAAAATGTAGGCGAATCGTAAATAATCGATGCTTATTTTATATCCATTTATTTATTGTTTTGCCTGTCATTATTTTTGAGTGATATTATATGAAATTACTTATTCCTTATTTATTTATATCGTATGCTTTCTTTTCAATATTTTAATTTATTATAATTTAGAATTGATTAAAACATTTGAACTATGAAATATTTTTAGAATTATTGAAGCATATTTTTGAGGCGGAGTAGAGGCGCCAATTTTCTAAGCTGCACTGCTATAACTCGTTTCAATTACAACAGTTGATGACGACAGCATTTTGTGACAAAGATTGTCTTCTGCAGCCTTTTTTTTTGTTTCTTTGCCTCCCCCTCGCTGGCTTTCCTTTACAGCCACAAATCTAGAGTGTAACTGCATCACGACAGGAACAATTCAGTTCCACTCTTCCTGACGACAGTTTGACACTTTTGTCTCTGATCTGAATCCACATGAAGTGGAACTGTGTGTATAGATCGTCAAACAAGAAGTAAAAAAAAAAGGTGGGGGGGAGCTGAAGAAGGAAGTAGAAATCGCTCTACTTTTTCAAACTTTTGAAACGTAAAACTTAGTTTTTTTTCCTTATCCCACTTGAGAGCTAAAGAGTGTAGCACAGTTTTGCAAAAGTAAAAGATAAGAGCTGGGTATGCAAGTGGAAGGCCACAAGAGACATGCTTTCAAGAAATAAAAATTTGTTCTTGGATTGTTGTAAAAAGCTTCCAAGAACAGTTAAACCTTATATATGCACCCACACATTCTGAATAGATAGATCACCTCGATAGCGGCACTTTTTATCAAATAGAAAGCAAGGGGCTCAAAATGGACTTACATTCTTCACCACCCTTCCCCCCTATTGGCAATCGTCCCCTCCTCCTCCCATAGAAAACCTCAGGGACAGCTCTTTGAAAAGAACTCTGGGAGGGAAACATGTCATCAGACTGGTCATTGTCCACTCTCTTTTCTAGTGACCAGTGAAGGAACTCCCGCTGGACAAAGCTCGACCTAAGCCTCGACCTTATCATTTCTAATCTTGGTACTTGGACAACTATTACAGGGTGTACCATATATGAAGGAAAATCAGTAGATGGCGCATGCTGCTCCTTCCTGAAATTCTGCAGTTTCTTTCAGCCTCCAATGTTGATCCACCCTGTATTTCCCTAGTAACCTGCTAATCGATCCCTATCACTGATTATCCCCGCATATGCCTAAGGCCAATATGGAAGCTGGTAGAGGGGACGCATAAAGTTTATCGTCATCGATTGCCATCCTATGATGATGCCGCCGCGCCAACGGCCACCAACGGCCGCCAAGAAAGAAAAAGAAAAAAAAAATGTCCCCTTAGGACTCAAACTGAATGGTTCCGATGGGAAATACGGTTTCCCGGATCGTAAACACGACTAGAATTCCGACCTAAGGCTCCGGGCATTCTCCAAAACGAAAGGGGTGCTATACCCCCCCCCCCCCCNCCCCCCAAAAAAAAAGGAATTGAGAGAAAACGGTGCCTTAAGGCGACGGGACAATTACACAGCAGCAGGCAGTCGTCTTGACCCTTGCCTGGGCTCCATGATGGAGAGGTCACGATAGGATCTTTTTGGTGGTAGGGGCAGCAAAGGAACGCCCATCAACGGAGGCCTCGTGTAGCATCCAGAAGCAACACACACGCCGTCTCTCTCTTATGTGTTATGGGGCAACCCTCACATTCACACGGTTGGAGACCCCATTCTATGCATCCAAAACCCGAGAGACAGATTGGGGACACCCTGTTTCTGGTCGGGTACACCTCGTATATATCCGGCGATAACATTCAACCCGTTTTGAATGCACGACGAGTCCAAGTAATATCTCCAGGAATTATTTTTGAGTTATATTTACATAGATGGCAGGCTGTGGAGGAGACGTTTCAGGTCCTGAGTTTGAGCCTCGGATCCGGATGGAAATTGTCTTGTATGCTGGTTTATATTGGCATTAGCAATCAAAATTTTGTCATAAATCTGCGTCAAAAATTAATAATTACTGAAGTCATTTAAAAAATTAATTTCAGCACAGCTACTTCCAACTGTTACCAAACTAATAGCTGCTAATATTAGGCCGAATTATGAACTGAAAATAATGTTTCCGATTGTAAAATCAAACGCAATATTTGAAGGTTTATAAAGTATGGGTACAGTACCTAATATTAGTAGCTAATACATTTTAAAATTGAGGCAGTTGGAATAACGATATAATTATTATGAAGTTTGGGTGATATTGCGGGTAAAGAGTGTGAAAAAACCACAAAATGTAATTTAAGAGTAGAGTGAACTAGCTTACAAAACCCTGGTATCGTGGCGGAGTAATTTGATATCACCTAAAGCTTCCCACCAGTGTAGCCTACTAGTTTCACTACAGCTTTTCCCGCAAGTTTGTAAACCAATTAGGTCGTAAAGTCATTACAGAAAAGTTGGTCTCCGGGTGGCCTCCACGCCATTTTATACCAGCCGGACAATGACATAAAACAAATAATAGATAATAAAAATATCAAATTAATATATATCAAAAGCAATTGATAGTGAAAGTGAAAGTCATAATATTTAAATTTAAAACGTATTAAAATTTTAATTGATTAATGTTATGTCCACAAAGTTAGATAGCATAAAATATGTATGGACTGACAAAAATCTAGAATTATATTAAAAGAGTATTCCTGGTTGTATGACAGTATGGGTATGCCTTCTGATTGCCCCCCGTTCTGCGCATGCGCAATGAGTGGATGCAGCGCCTCTGGTGGGTGGTAGGATGAACTATTCGTTCGCTCGTTACACTTAACAATATATTCTAAAGCTTCTTAACCATTTCAAGTAGGCTACTCGTGACATGTCGCCCTCTGTAAATCTCACAAACCACTCTGAACAAATCGCGTCTTATACAGAGGGCGCTCGAATCGCACAAATCAGTCCTCTGGAGCAAGATTTCATTATTTTTAGCCCATCCATTTGAACAGGCTTCCCGTATATGAAATGGCCACGGCTGGTCTCGACTTCTTCTTCTTTACTTCTTCCCCTCAACCCAGAAGCAGATCCCAAAATGGATGAGAGGTGACCCTTGAAGGGAAAGAACCCCCATGTTAAATTAAGCGCCCTATCTTCCCCTTTCCCGGCCATTTTGTCTCGTGACGGACAAGAAAGGAGACCTGGAATGGAGGGACACACTTCGTCTCTCTTCCAAGACGTTTTGTGGCCAAGATCTTCTCCTCCCCCCCAAAAAAAGAAAAATAGAAAAGAAAAAAAATGGAAGAGGGGTGAGTCCGATAGGATTCTTGTTCCATCCTCCGGAGTCCAATCTCGGCTGGCCAAGGGACATCGTAGGGCACAAAAAGGAGAGGCTTAAGACCAGACCAAACTATGTGGGGTGGTGCGGAAAACTTTTCCAATTCCCACCGGGGGATCGAGCTGCTTTGTGTCTATAGCACCACCAATTTCCACGGGGAGCTCCGGTTGGGTAATTGGCAGTTCAACATGGCCCAACGATTCAATGGACACCAGTTTTTTTATAAAAAAAAGTTGAGAAAAATTGGCAATTAACTGGAGAAGCTATGTCAAAAGGCAAATTGGTTAACTATTACAACGATATCAATAATAGTTATACTGTACAATAATTTGTGGCATTCAACCCTTGAAGTATGCAACAAATCGGTTAACTATTACGTATAGACCTATTGATAGTTTTCCATAACGTCCAACATATAGTTATCCAATATATTGCATATAAGTCCTTTCAGCGACACATTTGATAACTATTATGGATATTAACAGTTATACATAATATCTATAATTATTATTCAATTTATTGCGTATCAGGAAGGAGGCATATGTGCAACAAATTAGTTACCTATTACAGTCATACAGACCTATTTATAGTTTTCAACAACAACATCCATAATAGTTGTCCATAATATCAATAATATGCTCTAAAAATATTGGAGTGAATATTGTACTCATAAACGAGAACTTTCTGTGAAAATGCTCTTTTTTGAGTGATTTTAACTCCACAGAGAGTGGATTTAATTCAAATCGAGTTAGAAATTACTCTAAAAATTAGTGATAATGAGAGGCAGCCTGTTCTTTCTGTGAGTGAAACGTACCACTCTATTTGAGTGAAATGACTGGTCAGTTTGAGTGAAAATATTTCACTCGAAAAGACATGTAGAGGTGGATGAAAGAGTGCAAAATCACTGAAATTGAGTAGAAAACTACAAAATATTTACAGAGCACTGTAGTTATCCAAAATATTGCATAAGCTCCTTTCAGACCTGCAGTAAGAGGCGTATGCAACGCATTTGATAACTATTATTGATGTTAACAGTTATCCATAATATCTATATAGTGATTCAATTTGATGCATACGCCCCTTTCAGCCCTGCAGTAATGTGGCTTATGCAACTGGATATTAAGACTAATCAGCCAATCTTAGATCAGATGCTCCATATATGCAGATCATATATCTACAAAACTGTGTTGCATACGCCCTATTGCGCTTCGAGCCACTCAATTATTCTACAATTTCGCACTTAGGCTTAGGGGCCTTCTTGGACGAACCGCTGCATAATGAAGCACTTTCTAAACCCTTAGCCTTGCTGCAAACCAAAACGTAGACAATTAATTACTATCCTGACATCTACATCTCAGCGCAGTTTTCAAGTCACGTCTC
>JYFJ02001216.1:0-87059 GCA_000934665.2 Catajapyx aquilonaris
TCAGGTTGCGAGGAGAGAGTCTTAACCACTAGACCACTGCGCTACTTCGATACTGACACTCTCTCCAGCATGTACTTATTGTAAAGAAAGGGCGCCATCACTTCAAGATGGGCTAATGACTTGCAAGGATATTTTGACATGTCTTTCTCTGCATAAACCTCCATGTTACAGTAAAGTTAAATGGTTTAACTCGAACGAATACTTGAGTAACGTATTTTAATGTATAGAGCCAATCACATGCTATAAAATTGAAGCCTTTTTGATTCTAAATTTCCTTAATAATATACTGTACTTGCCTCCCTGAAGACCTGGCCAACCTCCCTCTGCACACCGTAATTACTCGTAAATTGACCTGGAATCTCAATAAGGAAGAATTTACCGAGGGATAATATATTAAGGTTCTTTATTAGCAAGCTTGCTTTTCTTTTTTTTCGATCCACAGTTATGGGCACAACACGCATTAGTAGCCTACATGAAAAAAATAATCTGCATAATCGCACATATATGTAGATTCTGCTAGGTATGACTGTGATGACGGTGATGATGGTGCTGCAATATTCCTTCGAGCGTTCTTCTCTGGATTTCTTGGTCCTCCTCCAGGGGGTTTATGTGAACAGGAGCTCCGTCCTGCATCTGAGGAAGACTGGAAAGATAGATGTGAAGCTATTGGCCATCCCTCACTATATAGAGACAGAGACATTAAGTACGACGTATGAAATCGTAGATTCGGTTATGTTGAAGTAAAAAAGGCGTATTTATTAGTAGGCCTATAATATTGTGCATATTGTATACAATACACAATGTTATAGGCCTATTAACAAATACGCATTTTTTACTTCAACATAACCGAATCAACGATTTCATACGTCGGAGTACCAAATTCAAGGGGTACCAAGGAGTACCCCCTTGGACGTTAATTTACACTTTTGGTGATTTAAAATGGCGATTTGAAACCAGAAGCTTCCCATCATAGGTTCAGTCATGGTATAGTGGCATACCACCATTATTATTGAGAAATGATAACCCTGTAATATATTATCAGATTATGAGAATCCATATTACAACTACAGACCCTCAATGGGCATAACTTCCGTAAGTAATGAACGGCGTGCATAACCACTGCGCATTTGACTGCTTATAATGTTGATTGCTCTTAACTGAGTTAAAGTCATGCCCACAATATTATAAAAATGAGTGCACAATTTTCTGGCATGACAAAGTGAATTCAGTCTGTATCATTCTTATCAATAGGAAAAAAAAACACCCTGATTGAATGGCAGGCACCTGATACACACCATTGCATTGGGATAAACTAGTCTGAAAACCCAATGGGGTCTTTCACTGCTCTTCTGTTGGCCTGCGTCGCTGTCGGTAAGTCTTTTAAAATAATACTCTAGCCCATTGCCACATGGCACAGTGCTATGAAAGGACACGTGCTTGTTTTCTTGAAGTCGCAGCGTCCCCTCTTCAAGGCCTGGACGACTCCTTTCTCCAGGAGCATGGACACATGGTCATCTCCACGCAGGTGACGGAGAAGGACGACAACTTCCAATTCGTTGAACACGCTGGTGAGTTGACCTCCTAATGCCCTCGACCTCGTCTGAGATCCGACTTTGTCTTATTCAGATCTGGTCAGTACCATCGGATTCTGCGTCCGTAACTTCGAGAAGACCGGAGTCAGCGAGGCAGGACAATGCATCTCCAACAGCTTCAAGGGAAGGAAGGTCACTCTTCAGCTCCTCAAGACATTCCTCAAGCAGGTGAGACAATTCGACTAATTGGTCAACAGGCCTTTGACTTGTTTGCCGTGATTCCTAGACAGCTGAGAAGGCTAATGGCGACCTCGATGTTGACGTTGTTGTCAGCGACGATGTCGACGTCAAGTCTGTCTCCAAGGGACTGACCTGGACAGGTGCTGGAACCGTCACTGTCAACGGTCAGGAAGTGTCGTACAACAGGACCGGACTTTTAAACTTCGGTGAACGTCGGGTGACTTTCGAAGAAGTGGTCCAGGCTCATAGCGTCACCGTCAACGGGGACAGTGTCGACTCTGGTGCAGCCACGTACTTGGACGTCGACATCAGCATATTCAAGAAGGAAACATACACTCAGATGGGGACTGCCATCAGCCTCCACCACGGTGCAGGTGTTTCCATCACTGCTGATGACGGTTCCGTTACTGAAGCCACCAGAAGCGGACAGGTGACGATCAACGGCAATACCATCGTCAAGAAGGAGGCCAGCAACCTTAATATTGACAGTGCTGGGATGGGTGCCGGTACCGAGATCAGCCACTACCACAAGACCAACTCCAACGGTAGCGAGACCCACGTGTCTGCCTCCAAGTCTGATGCTGTCGACGCTTGGGGAAATATCAATATCGCATTTAGTAGTTCGGACATCCAGGTTAGTCCAATTTCATATCCATCGTGTTCCGTCGTGATTCAAAGACGCTCTGCATGATTTGATGCATTTCAGATCGATGCTATCCAAATGATTGGATTCGGCCAGCACATTTACGTGGGCAAACCTGCCGTTCGTCAGTACAGCACCGGTTCCATCATGAGGACCGGGGCCATATCGGGCGGCAACCAGAAATTCACTATCACTTCCAAGGGCCAGTTCATGGTCAGTGGAGTGGTCCTGGACTACGAGGACAAAGCTCTGGCCTCTTTCATTGGTGAAAGCGCATCCGACAACAAGATCGTCACCCTCGAATCAGACACTTCCATGGACGCCACAGGAAGTGTCAATGGTACCGCCAATTTTGTGGTCACACCCGTCAAGGGAGACAAGAACAACATCTGGGTCACAAGCAACATCACCTTCCACGTCTCTGGCAGCGGTAACATCAAACTACACGCTGACATCGAGGCTAAACTCCATGTACACAACTAATGGGAATCAGCCTGAAATATTCATATTTTCCTTACAACAAAATAAAAAACAATGAAATAAACAAAGGTTGATTATACGTAAACACGATTTCTCCCTCACACCTACTCAAAAGCCGTCGTAGTGATCAAAACTATTTAAACACAATCAAAGAACCATCATCTAAACACAACTATATTGCCCAACACAAGATATGCACTGTAGGGTTGCGATTACAACAATTAGTCAATAATATGCTGGCGTGGCAACTTGACCTATCTTATCAATATTAAGGTAAAGAGAAAAAAAACACACATACTGATTGAACCTCACGCAGGAAGATAAACACATTTGGGATCAACTGGCCTGAGAACACAATGCGGTCCTTCGCTGCTCTTCTGTTGGCCTGCGTCGCTGTCGGTATGCCTTCGTTAATGTTCAAGGACATTGTCACATCTCTTTGTTATCAAAATGACAAGTGCCTTTTTCTTGAAATTACAGCATCCGCGCTTCATGGCTTGGACGACTCCTTTCTCCAGGAGCATGGACACATGGTCATCTCCACGCAGGTGACGGAGAAGGACGACAACTTCCAATTCGTTGAACACGCTGGTGAGTTGACCTCCTAATGCCCTCGTCGACCTTGTCTGAGATCCGACTTTGTCTGATTCAGATCTGGTCAGTACCATCGGATTCTGCGTCCGAAACTTTGAGAAGACAGGCATCACCGAGGCTGGAAACTGCATCTCCAACAGCTTCCGGTCCAGGAAGGCCACTCTTCAGCTCCTGAAGACATTCCTCAAGCAGGTGAGACACTGAAGCATTTGTCTTAATCAGTGGGCTTTTATCGTGTGCGTCGTGATTCCCAGACCGCTCAGAAGGCTAATGGCGACCTGGATGTTGACATTGTCGTCAGTGACGATGGCAGCATCAAGGTTGGCTCTAATGGACTGACCTGGATTGCCTCTGGAACAGTCACTGTCAACGGGAAAGGTGTGGCCTACAACAGGACCGGACTTCTCAACACCTCTGACAAGCGAGTGACTTTCGAGGAAGTGATCCAAATCTTAGGCGTCACCAGTAATGGGGACGACGTCAACGGTGGAGCAGCCATATACCTGGACGTCGACATCTACACGTTCAAGAAGGAAACATACACTCAGATAGGCACGAAGAGCAGCCTCCACCACGGTGCAGGTGTCTCCATCACTGGCGATGACGGCTCCGTCACCGAGGCCACCCGCAGTGGTCAGATGACCGTCAACGGCAATACCATCGTTCAGAATGACAACCAGACCGTAATCATCCAGAGCGCTGGGATGGCCGCCGGTACCGAGATCGGCCACTACCACAAGACCAACTCCGACGGTAGCGAGACCCACGTGTCTGCCTCCATGTCTGATGCCGTCGACACTCGCGGTAGTGTCGAAATTGACTTCGGTACCGATGAAATCGAGGTCAGCATTGAGTACAGTGCGGCTGATTTGGTAGGTTCATTATTGACAACTTATTTCAGATCGAGGCTGTCCAGATGATCGGATTCGGCCATCACATCTACGTGGGCAAACCCGCCGTCCGCCAGTACGGTACCGCATCTGTCCGAAAGACAGGCAGCGTATCCGGCGACAAGAAGAAATTCACCATCTCGTCTCAGGACACGTTCATGGTGGACGGAGCCGTCTTGGACTACGAGGACAACGCTCTGGGGTCTTTCTTTGGTGAAGGAGAGGTGGACAACGAGGTCGTCACCGTCGGATCAGACGCATCTGAAGACGTCGTCGGAAACATAAACGGCACAGCCAATTTTGTGGTCACCCCCGTCAAGGGAGACAAGGTCAAAATCAGCGTCACAAGCAGCATTACCTCTCACGTTAGCGGAACCAACGACGGCAGCGGTAACATCAAGGGACACGCCGACATAGAGGCAGAGATAAAGGTCCACACCGAATAAGCAGCGTGAAGTATGTGCAACACACCGTCATTACGCTCAAAAATAATATTGTTAAAAGAATGTACGACAGTTGAAAATAAATCACACAAACTATAGCCATGAGAAATAATGACTGTTTTGTTTTCCTGTGAACATCGTCGTGTCTATTCCTCATTACCATTTTCAAAACGACTTTGAATGATTAGTTGTGCAATTGTCACATGGCAGTGGACAATGACACCGTTGAGCCCTTATTGATTGCGATTGCGGTGACCATTAAGTACACCTGTACTCCTGTAATAATACCTGTAATAATATGTGTGATAATAATCCAGCTTTGCAAATATCTTCCGCCTTATCTGAGAGATACAAGAACTGATTGAACAGCAAGCAGCGTGGCAGACTGACAGTTACAAAGTCGTAGGCCTAGCCTGTGGACAAAATGAAGTTGTTGGCGGCCCTTCTGTTAGCTTGCGTTGCTGTTGGTAGGTGTGCTCAGTAGTTTCTGTCCATTTTTCGCATAATAATTAAAACCGAATTTCTCTCTGTGCAAAGTGGCAGCTTCTTCTCTGCAGGACCTGGACGACTCATTCCTGCAGGAACATGGCTCCAGATTTTTGTTAGAAGAAGCAAGTAGCGAAGACGAGGACTTCCAGTATACAGACTATGTCTGTGAGTGACTTCATGATGTGCTTCACAAAAGGTCCCAACTAACATGTTCAATTCAACAGTTCTGGTCAGCGTCATGGAATTCTGCACGCGTCACTTGGAACGCGGTGACGCCAATGACGTCCTCGGATGCATGGGATACAGCCTGAGTGACCGAAAAACCACTCCAACGATGGTGCACAGCCTCATGAAGAAGGTACTGTACACTCTCATGTCATCAGAATCACCAATGAGCAGCATCACAGGCCACTGGTGATGGTTAATAATGTTGTACAGTCTCTGAAAGGTGGGAATGACTACTTCATGGAAGTGGACATCACCGACGATGCCAGAGTCACTCATGAGGCTGGGAAGGGCCTGAGATGGACCTCCACTGGTACCGTCAACCTCAACGGAACGACAATACCCTACACCAGAAGCGGACTTGCTGTACTCTCACATCAGAAGGTCACAATCGAGGAGTCGACACAGGTCAGGGAGGAGTTGATTAAGGCGGATGCATACCTGTACATGGATTTCGACATCTACCAACTTGATGGTACGCAAATGATGTCCATCACCAACCTGCACCATCGTACAGTCGTCGCCGCCAATGCCAGCGACGGCACCTCTTCTCAAATCAGCAACCGTGGTCAGGTCGTGGTCAGGATCATGGGAACAGTCGAGAAGGAATCGGACGGAGACATCAAGATGTACAGCAACTATACTGTCAGCAGTACCGAAATTGACCGTGTTCGCACGACCACTTTTGATGATTCAGTGTGGACCCACGTAGACACCAGGTCTGAAGGCCTGGACGGTGACTGGTATGTCAACATCAGCTTCAGCAGTCCATCCGATGTCAAGGTTAGGCAATTTGATCCGGATCCAAAAGCAGTTGATTCAATCCATTGTTTTTTCCAGATTTCTGGCCATATGACCAATTTCGGCGGAGCCAGATTTTATTACGAGAATGGCGAGCCGTCGTTACGTCGCGGTGCCAACGGATTGGTAGACAAATCTGTTGTCATTTCTGGCACCAGAGACAAATTTAGAGTCACCAGTCACCACACAATGACATCGATGGGGTTCTCCGGCGGAACCTTACAGGGCAAGTTACAAGGCGTTCATATGGACTCGACGAACTCCACCCGATGCGTCGACACACAAATGGACGTCCTAGTTGGATCAGACAAGTCCGTCGACGTCAAGAGCAACACCAAGACCAGCAGGCAGATCACGATAAGTGACGTCCCTCCTAATGGACACACGGTAAACATCATCATCGACGACGACGTCAGTTCGCACGTCACCGTCAAGGATAACGGCGACAGTACCTTCACCGTGCACTGCGACATGTCCGACAAGACGCACGTCCACACTGATGAATCTATGATATAAACCATGTGTAGCAGGCAATAACAACTATATAGTTTACTTACTGGAAATAAAACAATATGATAAACTCAGCTAGTGTTGTTTTAAGCAACATTTCCTTACAACCAAGTCTCCATTGTCCTTTTGACAACCACTCACTTATTTTTCGAATACCATACCGATTTGCCATAAAGAAATTATTGCTCTCGGTAAAGTACCGTAATTACATAAAATGTTCAATCGGTCTAAAATGAATTTGTTGAAATTGAATCAGTTTCTTCGTTAAATGACTTGCACTGTTTTTAAAGGTGATTTGGACATGTTGCCTAATCCTGCAGGTTGTGTTGCAACGATGGGACGCCTGTGATTGCCTTATCAACATTACGAAGGTACGCGTAGTGCCGACAGTGCGTCTGTCTAATCACATGAGAAAACATGAAGGTCTTGATCACATTACTTCTCCTCGCTGTTTCTAGTACCAACAGCAACAGCTCGAAAGATGAAACAGGTTCACACAAGGTGTACGAAGCCTCCTTGCAACAGCATCGAGTACACAGTCTGCTGTTTACTCCCGTGAACCAGAGGGATGGCAGTGACCAGTTCATTGACTATTCTGGTACGTGTTGTAGTCAAAATTAATATGCACATTAATTTTGAGATGACCTTTTTCTCAAGAGATATGGCCAGCACCATCGGCTTCTGCTTGCGAAATTATGAAGAGACGGGGATCACCGACGCTGCCATGTGCATGGGTAACACATGGAAAGACAGAAAGGTTGCTCCAGCTATGCTCCAAACTATATTCAGAAAGGTACTGCACATAATCTCAACGTACGGTATATCATTTCTTGCCATGCTTTATATATTTTTAACAAGTTGGATGGTCTTACGAGTGAGGTGACTTATATATTTTTGGTTCACATGTCGTGCAGGCTTTCAGACAGGTCAAGGATGACGAATATCTCGGATGCGACATCAGCGACGATGCCACGATCCAGACCATGCCGGAAAATACCATAACGTGGAAGGCCACTGGTACAATCACTTGGTTGAACGGTACAGCCACGCCGTACACCAGAACTGGATTGCTCAGTGTCTCTCTGACGAGAATAACCTTTGATGACGTGGCGCAGATTGACCAGAAAGGCCTTCAAGCACAGGCCGCAATCTACGTCGACATCGACATATCCAGAAAGGTGAAGGACAACCTAGTGAAAATGATGGCCGCCGTCAATGGACACCACGCCACGAGACTCGCCCACACTGACCACCATGGCTCATACCACGA
The DNA here is from genome assembly GCA_000934665.2 of Catajapyx aquilonaris. Classification (NCBI taxonomy): domain Eukaryota; kingdom Metazoa; phylum Arthropoda; class Diplura; order Dicellurata; family Japygidae; genus Catajapyx; species Catajapyx aquilonaris. The sequence goes on from JYFJ02001216.1 coordinate 8,118, forward strand.
GACCGGTCACAACGGACAGGTCGTCATCAATGTGGCCACAACAGCAGAGATATTTGACAGCGATGTCAAAGTGAACACCTTGGCCACAACCACTGCAAGCCAAATTGCGTATGTGAACGACTACTCTGCCGATGGTACCGTTAAGTCCCATACCACCCATGGACAGTCACATGCAGTCGATATGGACGAGACGCTGGGGATTGACATCGGGTCTTCTCCTGGCAAGGTGTGTCTTCTTATAGGGTGGTACGGCCGCCAATACGGACTTGAAATATATTATTCTCATGTTCGCAGATTCTAGGCACACAATACCTTGTCGGTGCTGTTAGTTACTTCGTGGACGGAACTACCGGTTCCCCGCCCCGTGAGAACTACTGTGGAGAAATCACCAAAAATGTGACCCTTTTCGGAACCGCGGATGAACCTCTCAACATCATGAGCCGAGCAGATTCGGTGTATGCCAGCACATTCCGGGACGAAGAAGACCTGTTGGTGGCCACCACCACAGGTACTGGTGTCATCCAAGTACAACTGGACGTCGTTGTCGGACCAGGCAAGACAGAGACCGTCAAAGGAAATGGCACCAGCAGCTTGCAAGTCGTCCTCTCTCCTGCGAATCGGGGACCAAAAACGATCTTTGACATTCACGACACTCTCACTGCTCAACTGAAGATTAAGGACAACGGCGGCGATACCAGTACCGCACACTCTGACGTCAGTGTCACGGAACACATTCACGTCAACCATTAATAAATATATACATCTAGTTAAAAAAAAAACTTGCAGATTTTCATTACCCAAAGCACCTTTCTGTAACGATGGCTACTCACCGAGCTCAGTATATTATAAATCCGAGTTTCTTTTCGAAAAATCATCAGTTTTCATTGTTGACAACAATGCTATGACAATTATTCTGGTTACAATCGAGATTCTAAGATATACTGAGCTCGGTGAAACCGGCCCTAAATGGAGCTGACTGATTACATTTTTATGGCAGAATTTTCATGTTAAATTTTTAATAGAAAATAAGAGCGACAGCGGCGGAGATCATCTTTGCACAATGATTGCCGGTATGATTAGCTTTATCAATTGCCCGATACATTTGAAATGAAATACGTGGCGGTGACCTACTCATTGCCTGTCTGATACAACAAAATGATGAGATCCGTCGCTTTATTCCTGCTTGTTGGCCTGGTGGCTGGTAAGGTTGTCGCTTGATACTTTTAAAGAAATCATATAAATAACGTTTGATGTTACTTCCAGGCTCGTCATTGGACGACACCTTTCTCCAGGAGCACGGTCACAGGTTCCTCTCCAGCCAGGTGTATCAGAAGGGAGACGACTTCCAGGTGGTCGACTACGCAGGTGAGTGACTGTATACGATGTTCCTTCGACCCCTTATTTTTGAACCTCCTTCTGGACAGAACTGGTCCGCACCATCGGCTTCTGCGTGCGAAACTTTCATGAGACTGGCATAAGCGATGCCTCCTTTTGCCTGGGAAAAATCTGGATGGAAAAGAAGGCCACCATTCAGCTGCTTAAACAGGTTAGTGTTACTTCAGTTAGCAGTGTGGCACTAGTTATTCACACTTCTTATTCAGAGTCTGAAGGATGGCACCACTATCACGGTCGACATCAGCGACGATGCAAGGCTCAAGGTGGAGGCATGGAAGGGGCTGTCGTGGGAGTCGAATGGAACAGTCGCCATCGACGGAGCTTCGGTGCCATTTACCAGGCAAGGTATGCTCAGATTCAACACCAAAAGAATCACCTTGGAGGAGATGGCCCAGATCGACGGAGCGGATGCTGCCCTGTACCTCGACATTGATCTCCTGATCAAAAATATTGACGATCAGTTGTCCATCGCTTCTGATGTCAGCCTCCATTACGGATCTAGTTCGGAGACGAAGCTGGAAGATGGATCGGTCGTGGAGAACACCCGGAATGGGCAGGTCAACCTGGAGACCTGGACTCGGGTCATCAAGGGCAATGGAACCTGGACTGTGGCCACCCAAGGGATGCTGGCTGCCACCAGACTGGCCAAAATGGAAATTATCGACGCTGATGGGAAGCCCTCAGGTCTTGCAGTGGCCACTCAGTCCGACGCCCTCGATGCTCAGGAGGACTTGAAGCTCGACTTCAGCTCTTCTGGCATCAAGGTGAGGATTTACTTGAATGGTTGTCCGATATGTCGATGTTATAAATAATATTCTATGTTCAGGTCACTGGTGAACTAGACTTGAGCTATGCCTCGCACTTGTACTCGATCAATCCAACAACCCGAAATAGTGGTACCGGATACATCGTCAGGAGTTTGGACATTAGCCTAGGTCTAGGCAAGTTCAACGTGGACGCCCACGACGCAGTGGAACTTCACACAGAGGTGTCCGACTACGACGATAACCTGCAAATGACTGTCCAGACCCAAGGAGAATTGGACGCCCAGTTGGGGGTGGACTTCGGGTCGGACAAGCCCGTCGATGTCACCAGTACATCAAAGGGCAGCTTCAAGAACGTCAACACTTGGGTCCAAGGAGACGTGGTCACCGTCACCGTCGACAATACCGAAAATGGTCATGTCACTGCGATGGTCAATGGCGACGGCACGGGTACCGGACATGCTGACGTCCACATCGTGATCACAGTGGACACCGCTGCAACAAAATAAAATTCAACGACAGAAAATAAAATCTGCAGTTCATGCTGACAACCAAACCTTTTCATGTCATTTTTAAACGTTTTAAACAGGTCACCAATGTCCAATATAGTTAAAAACAATCATGAATGCTTTTAATGATGATGGTGTAAGCTTCAGCTCAGAGTAAAAGTCACGATCATTATTGTTAAAAAAAACCAATGCCATAAAGTGTGCACCTACAATAGCAGAGTAAATAGCAATAGCATTACTCACAGTTAGTACAGAGCTACAGATATATTCATCACGTATGATCGCCTTTTATTAGAAAATGCAATGGAGCAATAAATTAATGCAGAATGTGTGTTATAACTTGCAAAATAATCGGTATAGCCGAGAAATTGCGGTATTATTGCCCTACAACTATAGACCTACAGCTTTACCTCTTTAAACAATGATTAGGCGAAAATATTCCTGTACAAAGTCAATATTTTACTACATGTTCGATAAGCTTGATTACGGTTAGTTCCAGGAGTTGGAAGGACTGGTGTCAGCACCAGTCAGAAAGAGGCACGAGTCTGTTGACAATGAGTCTTTCTTATCTGTCGCAGAGATACTGGTAGCCTGCGCAAAAAGTACTACAGCTGAAGATAGCAAACAGTGTTATCCTAATCAAACAATGGGGGCAAAAAACACGCAATTTTTTTTTGAGAATGAGAAGAAAACTTGGCATCGTCGCATCCACTCATAGTGCAATGTTATCAAGTGGAGGATTTTAAATCACACACACGCAAAAAATTACGCCACATGATATTACATCACATGGTCAAGTGGGTCTTTCCTATACGTAATAAAGTTAATGTCGTATAATTGCTCCGATAAATATTTTATATATATTATTTTCCAAGCAAAGCTTGATATACCGTATATTATTATGCTCTAGGTATTTCCAAGAGACTTGAGGAGCAGATGCAAATATGTAAAATTATGGATAAATGGTTAGTATAATATAATTATATGAATATTCAAGTGTTAATATAATGTTGCTTACCAAAGTGTTAGCTGTCGGTCCAATTAACCGGGGTGAAAAATCTCGATTAGTTGTAAAATGATATGTTGAGCTAAAGCGGCCATAAATTTCTTACAAAATATTATACGTCATTGATAATAATTTTGCTCAGTTCCACATAACCAAATGTCCATCGCGAGGAATGTGTTATGTAACTTTGTGCTGCATTAAAAAGTGAGAGTAATTATTAAATTTTCACTTCTCCCAACAATGCAATATTTTGTAATTCAAATTACTATTTTTTCATCTCATATGAAACTTTTCAATCCGGGAATTTTTTCGACATGCAGCCCTTAATAGCTAGGAGATTTATTATAATAATACTGAATATCCTCCCTCACTTTTACATGGAACCTATTAACTGGCAGTTAAGTTTGACCACATATTTTACCGAACATTTCTTTTCAAGTCCGCATGGCGGCTGAAATTATTTTTACCTGCACTTGATATCCGCGTCATTTACCTAACCATAGTAAGGTCAGAGTTCATTGAGCCCTAAATTTGAACACCAACAAACCGGATTCTCCATATCGGCTATAATATTTATTCTCAGTCATATATTATTTGCCTGGGAAAAACCTGATTGCAATCAAAGCCTGCACCTGAGTACACATTGCCTCAACTGCAGCAAAAAATTGCATGCTCTGTGTAACACGAGGGGCCTCGAGAGGTCACGTAACCATCCCCCTATGAGTGGACACCGATAAAAAAATTTGACAAGTGTCACCATCCACTTGACAGAGAGCGAGATACGCTGGAAGGCAGTCGAAGGACGCTTCTGAAGTGGTGGTAAAGTCCGCCGGTATCTCACTAGCCCCGATTTATTTCAAGAGTGTTTGCTATTTCACACATCATCATTTCCTCTGATTGCGAGTCATACGTTTCGTAATGTACCGGCCAGGACTGGACGATGAGAGAGCAAAAAAAGTGCAGATCTGTAGATAAGAAATGAAATAAAAGTCGGTGCCGTCCGTCAGCACTTCGGAGTTTTGATACGTGCCTGATCTCTCCACCATGAAATACTTCGCAGTCCTTCTCCTTGTCGGCCTTGCCGTCGGTACGTCCCCCGTTTAAAAAAACAAAAGTCACGACCATGCTCATGTACCTGTTTCTAATTGACCCACAGCCACCCCTGAGGTCACCGATGACTTCCTGAACGAGCATGCCGGCAAGTTCCTGACAGTGAAGCGCACCACCTCCGACAAGGATGACGCCTACGTGAACCTCGATGCCGTCGGTACGTCTTCATTGCACGAATTATGGTCAGTACCCGTATAAACCCACGTTCTGTTTTTTAATTTCCAGAGCTGGTCCGAAGCCTTGGCTTCTGCTCCCGCAACCACAAGATGATCGGCGTGGACACCATCGGACCATGCCTGACCAGCTACTTCAAGCACAGCCAGGCAGCACCCAGGATGATGCAGAGCTTGCTGAAGAAGGTACACGATTTGCACATATTTTTATGAGGATCAGTTGCGCTGAATCCAATATTGGGGCTATTTCAGCAACTGGGCGCTGGCAAGGATGTCGAAGTCAAGGTTGACATCGTCGATGACGGCAGCGTGACCAAGGACGGACAGACCATCACCTGGAATGCCAAGGGAACCATCGCCGTGAACGGCAAGTCTTTCCCTTACGACAGGCAGGGACAGGCCCATTTCGGTAAGGGAAGCGTCACCGCCGTCGAGGATATCACCTCCAAGGGTGACAGCTACTCATACGGAGCCGCCACCAACGTTCATGTAAGTATTCGCCTGGTTTATACTATAGGATGTTAACTATGCCGACGACACCTGCAGGTTGACTTCAACGCAGTCAAGGACTCGTCTGGCAACGTGGCCGTCGAGGCCGTCGTCAGCGGCAACAACGAGGGAGGCGTGAGCATCACGACCTCAGATGGCTCCAACATCCTCGCCGAGCATCTTGGACAGCTGACCATCCACGCTCACGCTGGAGCAGCCAAGAAGGACAACGTCGTCTACGTCGTCACCGAGGCCGCCGTGTCCTCCACCAACGGAGACGCCGTCCACACCAAGAAGTCCGATGGAACCATCACCCACGTCCACTCTTCCTCTTCCGGGGGACTCGATGTCATTGAGGGCGTCAACATCACTCTGGCCAACCCCGTCGATGTAAGTCCTGTCAATGACGATAACTGGCTGGTATGTAATTGTTGTGTGATTATTTAAAGGTGTCTGCTGCTGCCTTGTTCGCTGGCCGTAGTGCCCACATCGCCGACAAGCCCGACTTCCGCTCTGCCACCGAGGGTGGTGCCAGGTCCACCGCCAAGATCACCCCAGCAGGAGCTGGCAAGATCTCCATCGCCGGTCACGATGAGGTTGGCACCAAGACTGAGGTCAGCGACTACCAGGACAACGTGCTCGCCACCATCGAAGCCGGAGCCGAGAGCGACAACACCTTCAACATCGCCGTCGACCTGAACGCCAAGACCCTGAACGTGGAGAGCAGCAGCAAGTTCGACGGCAAGGTCGTGGTCACCCCAGCCTCCGGATCCGCCGTCACCGTCACCGACGAGGGCACCCTCACCGGAAGCCTCTCCGCCAAGCTCGACAGCGCCACCTCCGGAAGCGGACACGCCGAGCAGCACCTCGACGTCACTGTCCACACTGCCTAAACATAGGACTTTCAAGAACCAGCACGGTGTGATAACAGCCAACATCCTGTCCATCAAAGCTCTCACAATTACAATGATGCAATAATAAAAATCAGACACAAGCTTTACGAATAATTATCTCTTGTCGCATTTTCAACAATCCTTTCCTCGCTCTCCAAGCAGCGCAATAATTCCGATTCTGACGTCAAGCAATGGTCGCCACAAATATTGAGAAATAAATAAGGGGACTTGACACAAAAGTGATTGTGGAAAAAAACTCAACATTCAGCCTCGTTTCATTAATATACAATATATTGTAATTGATCGAAGAATATGCCATTTCATACGTCACGAATACAGCCTACGACACGTTCATTGCCTCAAAAGCTGCCTGCCACATCTACAGTTAGAATTAAAATCGCATAAAAAATTAACTGTAGACCTTCCTCTGGCCTGAACATCACACTGTACTTCGATTTTGTGGAGGACGGCACCATATGATGCGAAGGACAAGACTGGATCTTCGATAGGAATGCTTCGTACGCCGGAGAAATATTATTATGTAACGTGCTGAAACACCCTTCCAAATGTCATCGGAGGCAACCTTCGAATCCCTCGCACCGATGTCCGTTATTCCTCCAAGGGGTCAGCCAGGTCATCAGCCAGCCTGACCCTTGCCCACGGAAAGATGTCCGTCGCAGGTCACAACGAGCTGGAAATGAAGACTGACCTGAGAGATTACCAGGACACCTTGCTGCTCGTCACAGTGACTAAAGCCGAGTCTGACAACCAAGTTTGCTTGACCGTCAAGGGTGATGCCCATAAGTCCGCTGACCTGGAGGTCAAGGTCAACTTCAGCGGAAAGACTGCGGCCATCCCAGAGAACGGATCTGGAACAGTCACCGTCGCCAATAAGGGCACCTTCACAGGCACAGTCACGGCCAAAGACAACGGGGACAACACAGCCCAAGGTCACACCGAACAATACCTCAAAGTCAACATACAGCAATACTAAAGTACAATTTTGAGCAATAAAATGTGACATACAGCAATTGAATATTGCGCACTAATTTATCTAAACAGCGCATTCCAATCCGCAGTTTTTCGCGCTAACCTGATTATTTTTAATCAGTTACTTTGTAGATAAAAATTAGCAACTTATGTTAGAAAGTTACACATAACTGATCGTCAACTTTCATCGTCATCATTACGATGTTTCTGGACTATTTGACACATAATTGTGTTCCTATTTAAGCAACAGATTACACGTGTAAATAGGACTGGGCGGTTGGCTAGCGTATCACTTTGAATTTTCATCCTGGAATACACGCAACCCACAAGCACAAGCCCATACAGTAAGTCCCCCTCAAAAACGCACTCGTAAAAAACGCGCCAAGTCTTCCGCCGAAAAAACCTGTGAGATAATGTCTGGGAGCCAAGCCTTGTCCACTCCGCCGTACAAAGTCGTGAGATCGTGGTGGACGCCAAGCCTTTCTTCGAGGCTATAAGCTAAGCGAGATGACTTGGCCGGACTTGGTTCACGGGCACGAGGAACAATATACGCGTTCAGTTCGCTCGGCCAATATAATAGGGGAAGGAGCGCGTTGAGGGCAGCTAATGCAGGTGACCCTATGTTCCGACTAGCGTGGAATGCTGACCACGACAGCCAGTTCATACAAGGTTCAGTGGTTGCCAACCTTTTCGTCATGGAGCCCCCCCTTTTCGTTTTCGCCAAACACTCCCCCCCCCTCCCCCCCCCCGGTCCCAATAAATTTCAGCAAGAGTTTCTTGAAATATGTTTTCATAGCCGAGGAATGAGAACTTGTCGAAAAATGGGAAAAGGGGGTTCAAGGTCACACAAGTTTAGGTGAATGTAGCTGACAAAGTATAGTGGAATCCCCTTCATATTTCCAGCAGCGCCAAGCGGAAATGTGACATTATGTTACTTATTTCTCATGGCCTCAAGCCATCATCCCACCACAACGTGTATTAATATTATTACCCAACCCAATGCAGATAACGTAAATATAACATTGCCAACGTGTTCAACGACCCCGAAAACGTACGAATACACAGTTCATGTGTACACCAGAGAGCCCACAAATACAGAACAATTCAAACATTATTCACATTCTTGTTCTTGATAATAATATTAAAGCAACTTAAAGATGATTACCACAGAGATAATCATTCGCTTTTAATTAACATACGCCGCACACCCTTATCTATACAAACTGGTTTTATCCGCACTGTCTTCACTAAATTACAGGGTGCACAATTCAATGTATTGCAAGGTGATAAATCATAAATGTAACAGGATGAGTTGATATTGGACTGATTAGCTAAAACACAGGCCAACACTGGCTCAACACACCTGATGTCAAGAGTTCGGCAAAGAAACCCACGAGACTCATGCCCCAAGAAAAAACAAAGAGGAAATAGAGAGCACCGCTCAGCTGACTAAAGTTGAGGGCCATCGACCTTAGGTACAATAGGTCCTTCTTTCGAGCATCTCTTATTCCCATGGTCAGGCAGGCATACTCGAAGGCTCTCCGGAACTTCTCGTGTACACCGGACTCTCTGACGTACTTGAGCATCCGGCTCATGATCGGGAATATCAGGCTGTGCTTCTCGGTCAGGATAGAACCGGTCACAATTACGTCTCTTTCCTGTGCAAATTTTGTGGGCAGATTACCCGCCTTGTCCGCAAACTGATAACAACCGGCCACCAGGATGTCGTAAGTGACAATGCAGCAGTGGTCGGAGTTGATGGCCTCGAGAACACACATGTTGAGGTCCACATGATCCGTCATTTCCCTGGCAGCAGATGCGAAGTACTCCAGTCCCAGGAGAGCACTGTGGGCGTAAGGTTTGAAGAATCCTATCGTCCCCCAACTCCACCTGGGCCAATCCTGGTGCTCCCTGTATGTCTCCGGGAGTTCCTCCATCAAGGGAGAGGTCAGGAAGCCGAAGTAGAGGGCCTCGTACCCACAGATGATGACCAGGGATAAGGCCCACCAGAAGGAGATGAATATTCGGGGTAGTTGGGTGGAGGGGACCAGGTTCGGGTTCTCTTCGATCAGGGTGGAGGAGAGGTACCTCAGGGAGTACAGGAGGAGGCGGGGGAAGGACCAGGGGCGGCCAGGGAAGGGGGGGAGGGGACTCCACTTCAAGAGGAGGGCGAGGACTGCGCTGCCTAAGACTACGGAGACCATCACCATCGCCCACATGTCCGGAGTGTACGGTCGGAGCATCGCGTTCCAGGTGTAGCTCACTCGAGGGGCCCTGGTTACGAACGTGATGGTGGCAAACGCATGGGGAAAACTAATGTCGACCACCAGGGACATGCGATCTTTATTCAATGTTATTCCGAACACTGCTTTTCTTCGGAGGATGACTCCTGTTGCTCCGGTGTAGTTTCCGTCTGGCAGAGGAACATCCGGTATCACCCCGTCTTCCCCCTCGGGGGATTCCAAGACCCAGTCGTAATTCATGGCCTGGCTGATGGGCAGGAGGTCCATCATCTCTGGGAACATGGGCAAGTTGTTTTCAAAGAAATACTGAAGCTCGTTTTTGCTCAGGTCCAACAAGAATGATCCGTTGAGAAATCGGTTGTGCAGATTCCGGGAATAGTCCGGGAAGATATCCAGTCCGGACGGAGTCACTTGTCCTCTTCCGGGGTCGAACCATCCCCTCGTGACCACCCCGGGATGACCCCCCTTGCAAAAGTGGCAGTTGGAGAGCAGCCCGACCATCCCTGGATGACCTCCCTGGACCCCAGAGGAGGTGTCCACCCCCGCCAGGAAGAGGAACCTCTCCGTGACCCCGTGCAGCATGACCTCCTCCAGCCCCCTCCCTCCCCCCTCGCTGACCCACACAACGAACTTGTCCCTTCCCGTCTGGATGGAGACCAGTCTGGCCACCTGCTCCACCAGTGACCTCGGGTCATGGTGGTGGTCGGATGATGATGGTGACCCGAAGAGCAAGAGCAGGTACACCGCGCACTTGTGCTCCACCGCACCAGGTCTGTGCAACCAAGAGAACCAGTACTCGAACTGACCTGAGTTGACCTGGTGTGACCCCCTCTTCTGCCGGGTCACGGTGGTGGTGGTGACGGGCAGCACTGGGGTCACCCCCACCCGGTGTATCCTCCTGATGAACCCGGATAGTTCAGGCCCGTTGAACCTTCTTCCTTGGTCCGTGGCAGGCACCAAAAGGCAAGAAGGGTACATCCGGCTGACCAAATGGACAAACTCAGTCACTCGAAACAACTCACTGTCCTCTGGTGATCTAAGGTCAAGGGTGACCTTCCCCTCTCCACCCTTCCCCACTACCAGCGCCCACAAGACGAGCAGCATGAGGACTGGCAACGAATATGACTCCATCGTGACTAGTCCTCGCCGGGTCTTATAGTAGCCTTTTTATGCCCTTCGCCGAATAAAATCTGGCCGTCAATTTTGCCCTTCCAATGCCATAACTTGCGTCCATTTTAAGCCCACGGTTGGAATGAAACATTTTCTGGAACCATAAAAATTGCTCCCTCAATCTGGCAAGTATCTTACCAAGTGACCTAATTGCTAATCGCCAACTTTTGTCGTTGCAATAGTAGCAAATTACACCTTAGGCCCCACCAGCTACTAGCGTCACTCTCTTGTCGGCACATGTATGTCAAATGTCACTAATAATGACATTAAATGATGCCTTTTGATCTCATTTTGGGCATTATTGCTGCTGCTCTTCAAGCAATTCAGAGCGATTTGGTTGTTGTTGCCACATAGAATGTCAGCAAGCTACCATTAAGTTATGTACACCCGCGAGCATAAAGATAGAGACGGAAAGCTCTCACCTTCGGCAGGCTGCTCTGCCAATCTCAGCTATTACGGTATCAAATATACTTACATAAATACACGAACACACGCATGAAGCAGCTAACTCGGTCCAAAAAGAGTTCATTAATTTGAGTCTGATAAAAAAAGGTCGAAAAAGGGCCTGCCGTCTCCATCTTTATGCTCGCGGGGGTACATAATAATCATCGGTTCATCCTTTGTATGGTATGTGTTTGATAACTCTGGAGAATATTTCGTCTCCCAGCAGTAATGCGTACTTCTGAAGAGAACAGCTTATAGTATTTGCCATGACATCAAGCCAAAATTATTAATTCTGCCGGTCACTTCCGTCATTTACATAATTATTGTATCATAATAATGTTGTTGTCGTCATTTCCATTAATTAGAGTTTAACTGGGTTCAACTGCTTCACTGAAAGGATGCCACACGTGTATACCTGTGTTGTTACGCGTGCTGCTCATTAATTTTTAAGGAGGTTTATCGATCATGAGGCATGGCCACGTGGCCTGGAGGCGCAGCATCCGTAGGCTACTATACAAACATCAGCAAGGAGCAAGTGTATAGGTGAATATCAAAATAATAAAAATGATATGATTTTAAATGCATCCGTTATACACGTGCTGCTTCGTTCTTTTTATCCCTTCAAACTCAGAGATGGGAACCAGATGGGAACTTACCGACCAGACGTAGCCTGCTGGGTGGTTCCATTTCAGATCATCCCGTGAGTGACAAAAGGTGACAGGTCATAGTAATAGATTTTTTTTCAAAAAAATATATGTGAAACCCACATCCAATTGAACTCTTGTGGAGCAATCAGTTTTACGAGATTAAATTTAGTTGTAGAGATATTCATATTGCGTTTAAGGGGTACCAAAATCACAATCAGCACGGGAAGGTGCGCTTTTTCCATTGCTTTCAATGAGTATATTTCAGGAACTGTTCTGGAAACCAACATGAAATTTTAAACTCGTGCTTTTGGAATGACACAATGTTATGTAATGCATAAATGTACAGTACCTCATTTAATGGTACAGTCACCTGCAAAAAATCTCAAATCTTGCATATTTTGGTCAAAATGCGCATATTTCGCAATTTATTACGCCGCTATGGTAAACGTGACGGATGTGCTGATTATATTTTGTGATATTCTCGGTGACCCCCTCCAGGTTATAAAATAAAACCTTTGTTAGCTCCGCGTGTAGTTGAGATATGCGAGGTGAAAATATGGCAACAAGCGAAAACAGGCACATTTCAAAAAATATTTTTTCAAAAAATTCATTTCTAATTTTTAATTGAAATTTTTTTCTTTTATAAGAACGAACATGCTGTAAAATTAACTGGTGTCGAAACACGGTATATATTTTTTATACGTGAGATATAAATTTTTGTAAAGTGACAACTTTCGTAATTGTGCTGCAAAATTCACACTTCAAATAATGAAGGGGTCGGTGCAATACTGTCCTAACCCACCAAATGACACAAATTGAGTTTCGCGCACTTCCATACACTACACTCAAATATCTAATAAAGTACACTGAGATTGTCCAGTTTCTGCCATTTGTCGGTGAGAAATCAAACAATGTTTTTCTTGCTGCAAGGTTATGAATAACTTTTTTGCAGCCAAACCGCCCTAACCCTCCATCTTCAAATACGGCAGCGAGTTAGGTTGCAGCTGCGAGTAGCTGTGTCTCACGAGTCGGGCTTAAATAATGAGCTTTTGCCTGATGACACCGATGTGGATGAGAGCACCTAAGATTCAGAGTTCGATCCTGATAATGATGATGTGCAAAGTAGTAGTCAATTGCAGCAAAATAATAATAATAGTTGAGTCTTTCCATGTCAAGACAGACAAGTTGGTGGCTCGACCATCTCATAATTTGATAATTATATAAAAATTATTGAAGTGTTGCCAAAAATAAAGTTTAGAGCCTCCCAGGTGAAAATCCCACGGAGATATGGCAACGTCTTTCAGAAACAATGGAGACGGAAGGTCCATTTATTTCAGGTGAAGTTATTGTTGTACCCTCATGTTCATATTATATCAAATGAACTGTTGTGAGATGAGGAACATTTTGTGGCAACGTGTTTAACCTAGATTGTGAAATAAAAATGCTAAAAAATAGCATTATTGTGCAAAACGGACACATTTCATATGGTCCAATGTTATTGTTAAACACATGCTAAGCGTGTGGAATTAATATGGTAGGTACATTGTCATTACTACTGATCTCCTGTGGGTGAGGACAGCGGCGGCACGGCGGGTTATCCTTTGTCCACGGTCTAGCTCCATTCAAGGGTACCAGATTAAGTTCTCATCATAAAAAGACTGGTCCCAGGCCTTAGGACTATAGGCCTCGCTGAAGAACGTCTCCAGTTGGGCTGCTGGGATGGAACACTGCTGCCCCTCCCCCTCCAACAGCAGTCGGATGGCCCGTTTCCGATTCCTTTTGTATAGCTATTCTGCACGGATTTCGGGTCCTCAACGTCCATCTTTTTGCTTTTTCCTGGGCTCCGTGATGTTGGTAGGCGTAGGAATATGCGCCGTCAGCTCCTCCAGGACCGCCTCAAATTGGACACATGCCTCCGGGCACCTCCCTCTTCCATGGATGCGGGCAAAATGCTTGTTCAGTAGTTGTGCTAGTCAAAGATTATTTATTTAGTATACATTGCTATGCAACACTTCACATTATTGTAATAATTGTTGTAATATTGTTGCAGGATGCAATCTGTGTTTTTTTGTTTTTTTTCTTGTGATAATGGCCATCATCCTGAACCTGGATGGCCGACTTTCAATATCATAATTTTCCTGGAGGTTTGGAAGCAGGACCTATTTTCCTGCAATATTTGGTGCTTCCAGCATAGCTGGATGTACCCGAACATTTCCGTCTTTCATTGCTCATTGTTGCTGGATGAAATCTGAATTTTTATTGTTATAATGGCCACCATCCTGAACCAGGATGGCCGACTTTCAATATCTGAATTTTCCCGGAGGTTTGAAAGAATGAAAGCAGGACCTATTTTTGTGCCAAATTTGGTGCTTCCAGCGTAGCTGGAAGTACCTGAACATTTGCGTCCCAAATCCTATATTGTTATAGCCAGGAAAATAGCCTTGTTTGGGCGTTTATGAACCGGAGACAGTTTGTCCAAAATTCATGATTTTTTTAAAAAATGGGGTCCGTCCCGCTGTAAGACCAGACCAGGCCATGTAAATCTCAGACCTCCAGCCTTACTGACCCAGTCCCGAGTTACAAGGGGCTCGTGTGTAGAGTAACGAGGGGGTTAGTGTAAAGGAAGGGGCAGTGCGGGTGGGTGGGAGGAGACTTGGTAGTGGTAAAGTCCGCCGGTATCTCACCAGCCCCGATTTATTTCAAGAGTGTTTGCTATTTCACACATCATCATTTCCTCTGATTGCGAGTCACACGGTTCGTAATGTACCCGCCAGGACTGGAACGATGAGAGAGCAATAAAAAAGTGCAGATCTGTAGACAAGAAATGAAATAAAAGTCGGTGCCGTCCGTCAGCACTTCGGAGTTTTGATACGTGCCTGATCTGTCCACGTAACCATGAAATACTTCGCAGTCCTTCTCCTTGTCGGCCTTGCCGTCGGTACGTCCCCCGTTAACAAAACAAAAGTCACGACCATGCTCATGTACCTGTTTCTAATTGACCCACAGCCACCACTGAGGTCACCGATGACTTCCTGAACGAGCATGCCGGCAAGTTCCTGACAGTGAAGCGAACCACCTCCGACAAGGATGACGCCTACGTGAACCTCGATGCCGTCGGTACGCCTTTATTGCACGAATTATGGTCAGTACCCGTATAAACCCACGTTCTGCTTTTAAATTTCCAGAGCTGGTCCGAAGCCTTGGCTTCTGCTCCCGCAACCACAAGATGGTCGGCTTGGACACCATCGGACCATGCCTGACCAGCTACTTCAAGCACAGCCAGGCAGCACCCAGGATGATGCAGAGCTTGCTGAAGAAGGTACACGATTTGCACATATTTTTATGAGGATCAGTTGCGCTGAATCCAATATTGGGGCTATTTCAGCAACTTGGCGTTGGAAAGGATGTCGAAGTCAAGGTTGACATCGTCGATGACAGCAGCGTGACCAGGGACGGACAGACCATCAGCTGGAATGCCAGGGGAACCATCGTCGTGAACGGCCAGACTGTCCCTTACCACAGGACGGGACAGGTTCATTTCGGTAAGGGAAGCGTCACCGCCATCGAGGATATCTCCTCCAAAGGTGGCAACTACCAGTTCTCAGCCGCCGCCAACGTTCATGTAAGTATTCGCCTGGATTATACTATAGGATGTTAACTATGCCGACGACACCTGCAGGTTGACTTCAACGCAGTCAAGGACCAGTCTGGCAACGAGACCGTCGAGGTCGTCGTCAGCGGCAACAACGAGGCTGGCTTGAGCATCACGACCTCAGACGGCTCCAACTTCCTCGCCGAGTATCTTGGACAGCTGACCATACACGCTCACTCTGGAGCCGCCGAGAAGGACTACGTCGTCTCCGTCGCAACCGAGGCCGCCGTGTCCTCCGCCAACGGATACTCAGTCCACACCAAGAAGTCCGATGGAACCATCACCCACGTCCACTCTTCCTCTTCCGCGGGACTCGATGTCATTGAGCACGTCAGCGTCACTCAGTCCAACCGGTATAACCCCGTCGTCTATGTAAGTCCTGTCAATGACGTTAACTGGCTGGTATGTACGATAATTGTTGTGTGATTATTTAAAGGTGGAAGCTGGTGCCTCGTTCGCTGGCCGTGGTGCCCACATCTCCGACAAGCCCGACTACCGCTCCGCCACCCAGGGTGGTGCCACGTCCAGCGTCAAGATCACCCCAGCAACAGTTTGCAAGTACTCCATCGCCGGTCACGATACGGTTGGCAGCAGGACTGTGCTTAGCGACTACCAGGACAACGTGCTCGCCACCGTCAACGCCGGAGTCGCTAGCGACGACACCTTCAACATCGCCGTCGACCTGAAAGCCAAGACCCTGAACGTGGAGAGCAGCAGCAAGTTCGACGGCGCGGTCGGGGTCACCCCAGCCTCCGGATCCGCCGTCAACGTCAACTACGATGGCACCCTCACCGGAAGCCTCTCCGTCAAGCTCGACAGCGCCACCTCCGGAAGCGGACACGCCGAGCAGCACCTTGACGTCACTCTCCACACTGCCTAAACATAGGACTTTACACGAACCAGCACGGTGTGATAACAGCCAACATCCTGTCCATCAAAGCTCTCACAATTACAATGATGCAATAATAAAAATCAGACACAAGCTTTACGAATAACCACTTTTTGTCGCATTTTCAACAATCCTCTCCTCTCCTCTCTCTCTCTCTCTCTCTCTCTCTCTCTCTCTCTCNCACACACACACACACACACACACTCCAAGAAGAGTAATAATACCGACAACGTGATATTGACGTCAAACAATATATTGTCGCAACCAATATTGAGAAAATAATGAGGGTACTTGACACAAAAATTATTGTCGGAAAAAACTCAATATTCAGCCTCGTTTCATTAATATACAATATATTGGAATTGATCGAAGAATATGCCATTTCATACGTCACGAATACAGCTTACGACACGTTCATTGCCTCAAAAGATGCCTGCCCCATCTACAGTTAGAATTAAAATCGCATAAAAATGAACTGGACAATGTAGCTTACGTGTTAGGATATTTTGTACCTTGTAGATGTGAAGCGAAAGATAACAAATGGCGCTTCCATACATAAAGGTGTCTATTCTTGTTTGTACATAATCTACCACCCATTCCAAAGGAACAAGTTTGTAGATACCACGATATTTCCCTCGTCCCTATCACACTTCGCAGTAAACATAATAGAAAAAAATCCTCTCACGCACTTTCCAGATACATAAGCACTGTTTCAAGCTAAGGCATAGATTTCGTCAACAATGCTATCCATTCTCTCCATTCTTCCATGTCAACAAATGGGGCCTAATATCACTGGGCCAGATACTTCTGTTGGACGCGCATTGTCTCGTACTGCTTGTATAAATAAGTGGCCTGTCCGTCTCGACAACAGCAAATTGCTCCAGCATGAGCTCCAGACTGTTTCTGATGGCCTCCATCACCTTGGCTGTGATGACCACTCCTGCACTCTCACACACAAAGTCTTCCGAGCCACTCGCCAGGCTCAGCAAGTGCTATGGCCGCATGGCCAACGCAGTGGAGATCAGCCTCAAGGAGAATAAGCCAGGGATCCTCTGCTGGTCAGTATAAAATGTACAACATAACAATAATATACAAGTGTAAATAATGCTACCTATCCAGGCAGTTGACTCTTATCGATATTTATTATTGCTAAACAATTATTGCATTTTCATGGGCAGTGCTGTTAAACCGTTCATAAAATGCGTGGGGAGGATTGGAGGAATAGGAGCAAGAGACGGAGCTTCTGCACACAGATACTACGACCGCCTATTGGTAAGTCTCACTGGCATCAGCTGCTGCATATTAATTATTTTTTCTGAATAGATGATTGTCATTGTGACCAATTCAAAATATGCTTTTTGCCTATATTTTCAGGGTGCTTGCTACATTCTTATGTGGTACATGCCAATACCTTGCCTCCTCCCAGAGGAAACATCGTGACGTTTTAAATAAAATAATTGTACATTATACGTACTCAACTTCGTTTGTTATTGCATTAGTATAATGCAACGGACACCTAAGAAGGGATACACATTGCACCATGCAGTAATATACTGCATGCAAAGTGTCAATGTTTCAAGTTTGACAATGGTTTAGGCCCACGGGGGGGTTGCACAGCCCCAATTAATCTTCAATAATTACACACAATTGCTTATGTGAAATTAAATGTGACGCACCTGAGGAGTAAAATTATTCACATGTTTTCAGAAGGAAAATCACACGGTTCAAGTGATAGCATATTGAAGTTCATGTATGTTTTATTATTAAGTGTTTCTTTCAGAGTGTGCCAACAATGCTTTCTCATAAAATTAATTAGTCAGAATGAGCGATTTCATTCAGCTTTTCAGTTGCATTACAATGCAGAAATTTTAAATCATTGCCATTATTTTAATGCCAATAAATGATTCCCCCCTTTTTTGGCTGATACTGTGCTGTAAGGGTGTATTTCACAATCTGACAAACACTGTCACTACCCTATGATAACGTAATATTATTGATAAGACAAGGTGCGAAATGGAGTGATCCGTCAGCCACTTATTGGTTTGCTTGACATGTGCGTCGATTCTATCGAGCCGCAACAATGGAGTTATTGCTAGTCCTTCTCTTCGTGGCCCTTGCTGCTGGTATGCTAGTAATTTTCTTCTGGTTAGCAATGTTACCAAGTCCCTTTTAATCCTCAGCTTCACCGATTCAGTCCGTCATAAACGATGACATATTGAACGAGCATGCACACAACTTCATGTCCGTCAGACGCACCGTCATCGACAAGAACGACGCCTTCGACAATCTCGACGCCCTCGGTATGTCTCGCAAATTACGTTTGCAACAAACTCACTGTAAATGGTTGCAGAGCTGGTTCGCAGCTTGGCGTTTTGCTCGCGAAATGGCGTCGAGAGAGTCGGTCCTTGCATGGCTGTCAACTTTCGCGAAGGCAAGGCTGCACCCAGGATGATGAACCGCTTCGTTCAGAAGGTGGCCATACCACAATTATTATGCAATCTTCATACACTAATTTATTAAAGCATGCAATTATTGTAGACCTTGAATAGCTCTGGCCTGAACATCACACTGTACTTCGATTTTGTGGAGGACGGCACCATAAGATGCGAAGGACAAGACTACACCTGGATCTTCGATGGGAATGCTTCGTACGCCGGAACCTCCCTTCCATACCAACGAAAAGGTAGCTTTCACGGGGTCTCAGGAAGCTGGACATTTTCTGAAGGAATCACATCCTCCGGTGACCACTACCAGGCCGACATGTCTTATTCGGTGCACGTGGATTTGGGACTGCCAAAGGACAATAACCCTGTTCATGGAGATGTAATAATATCGGTGAGCCTGTACGGCAGGTTGACATTCCAGTCAGATGACGGATCCATCACAGACTCTGAACGCATCGGTCAGGGCACGGCATACCTCAAGATTAAGAGCATTCAGACGGGCAGCCTGGTCACCTTCACCGTTCCAACCACGGCGTCGTCCACCGTCGAGGACGTCGTCACCATCCAATCTGCAGACGGATCAATCATCAGGACATTTGGAGACTCCACGACCTACGGAGGTGACATCCTGGAAGTGCTTAACGTCACTCTCACCCATGACGGACTCGTACATGTACGACACAAATGTACTCACTTTCCCGGAGCAATTATGTAACGTGCTGTAATTCCAGGTGTCATCGGAGGCAACCTTCGAATCCCTCGCAGCCCACATGGCCGACCAGCCCGATGTCCGTTATTCCTCCAAGGGGTCAGCCAGGTCTGCAGCCAGCCTGACTCTTGCCCCCGGAAAGATGTCCGTCGCAGGTCACAACGAGCTGGAAATGAAGACTGACCTGAGTGATTACCAGGACACCTTGCTGCTCGTCACAGTGACTAAAGCCGAGTCTGACAACCAAGTTTGCTTGACCGTCGAGGGTGATGCCGATAAGTCCGCTGACCTGGAGGTCAAGGTCAACTTCAGCGGAAAGACTGTGGCCATCCCGGAGAACGGATCTGGAACAGTCACCGTCGCCAATAACGGCACCTTCACAGGCACAGTCACGGCCAAAGACAACGGTGACAACACAGCCCAAGGACACACTGAACAACACCTCAAAGTCAACATACAGCAATACTAAAGCGGTGCAATTTTGAGCAATAAAATGTGACATACAGCAATTGAATATTGCGCACTAATTTATCTAAACAGCGCATCACTTTGTATTATTTTTCATCCTGGAATATACGCAACCCACAAGCCCATACAGTAAGTCATGTATTTTCAAGGTGATATTGGACACGTATAAATGAAGATAAGAATGAAGATAAAAGTTTGTCGGATGATCCATTTTGATTAATTCACTCAGCCATGAAGTTGTTAGCAGTCCTTCTATTGTCCTGCTTCTCAATAGGTGATTATTATTATTATTAATAATAAAAAATAATTAATTAATTAATTTTTTGATTTTATTTCCCGAGCTTCCCCGCTGCTGTCACTAAATGACGACATACTGAACGATCATGCTCACAACTTCTTGTCGTTCCGGAGTAAGCATACGGTCAACGAGGTCTTTGACAACATAGAAGCCACAGGTAAGTTGCATAAACTGTGTTTACGATTCTTGCAATGAAAGCCATGTTCGATTGTTGCAGAACTGGTTCGCAGCTTGACGTTTTGCTCTCGAAATAATGTGGATACCATCGGACCATGCATGGCCACCAACTTCAGGGAAGGCAAGGCTGCACCCAGGATGATGAACCGATTCGTTCAGAAAGTGCGACACATCAATGCCGTACTTGATACACATCACTATAAACGCATTCATATATTTCAGGCTTTGAAGAAAGTTGGTCAGAACATAACAGTACAGATCGACCTTTCGGAGGACGGCACCATTAAGCCATACCACGGGCCAGACGGAGACGGCCATACCTGGACCTTCCGAGGTACCGCTTCGTGCGATGGACAAACAGTGTCATACCTGAGAGAAGGCAGTTTTATCAACTACTTAGGCAGCCAATTCCTGGAGAAAATAAGTTCATCCGGCGACGACTATCGAGCCAACACTTCTTACGCGGTACATGTAAGTACTACATATAGTACACAGCGTACACATTCAGGAGTTAAAATGCAATCCGATAAACCAGGTGGGCTGCGGATCGGTTCCAAACACGACAGTTGTTTCGTTCGAGTGCATGGTCAGTGTGAACATGTACGCAGTCCTGCGCACCAGGAACGTCGACGCAGACTACGTCGGACTGGCCATACTTTACGCGAAGATTCGTGGAGTCAATGATGGACACACGGCGCACATGACGACTCCAACTACTGTGTCGTACACTGCCGAAGACACAGTCACCATCAGTGAATCAGACGGGTCCGTGAAGCATTTTGGTGAATCCGTGTCTGAAGGATCAAACATTGAGGCTGAATTGAATGTCACGCAGACGGAGAGTTTAGTACAGGTAATATAAAGGCCAAATATTAATTTAGATATTTTAATTTTGCATATGAATGAGCCTATTGCCATATATTTTTCGGAATAATTTGTAGATATCAACTTCCGGAGACATCACAGCACTTGCCACTCACTTTTCTGACCATCCCGACTACCGCTATGATTCGAGTGGGTCAGTATGGTCAACAGCCAGCGTGACCCTCGACAACGGAAAGGTCATGGTCACGGGCCAAGAAGCAACTTACCTGAGAGAGACTATCAGCGACTACGAAGGCAACCTTCTGGCCACTGTCCAGTCCGACACTGAGTCTGTCGCCACCATTGACGTGGTCACCGACAACAGATCTACCGACCTCAAAGGCAGTGGTCATTTCAGCTCTAGCGTCAAGGCCACGTGCAAGGACGGTCAAGCTGTTTCCGACAGTGAGGACCAAGGCACCTTCACAGGCACCGTCACGCTTACAAACAACGACGACGGAACCATGTCAGGACACTCTGAGCTGCATCTCACAGTGAATGTCCACAAAGAATGAAAAAAAAACAATATTGTATTGACAACACAATGAGTGTGTTCATTGAATTTGGTATGATCTGCTTATTCAAGATTACAATGCAAGATTGGTTTAAATGAGAATAAAACATTTGCAGTGTAATAATGTGCAATTTGTTTATGTTTTGTACCATTATGACAGCATCAAGGCTGATTTTATGCTGCATTTGTGCAACAATAATAATCGAGTGCAACAAATAATTATCACTGCGTACATCTGGCGTACATAATAAAACGGGAGCTATACGTAACGCAATACACTGGATGCACTTGCACATATAAAATTAACGAACTTTCAGCCGAATTTAGCAACAATCAGTCTCTATTATTCCATTGTCGCTATTCATTGCTCGATTTGCTATCAGGACAAAAATTAGCACATTCTCCTGAGTTATGACAAGGTCCGACACCAAGGATCTTGCAGGACTATATGTATAAAAGTCCTAAAAATAATTTAGAGTTACTCTGACGAGCTTCATCGGGCAACATGTATTCCGCAAAGCTTCTCCTGGTTGTCGCCGCGATTCTGTCATCTTCACGGGCCTCTATGGAGCAGCATCCGCAGATAAAGAAGTGCTACGCCCTGGTGACATCAGCCGTCGAGGACAGCATACACCAGAACAAGCCAGATCTTATGTGCTGGTCAGTATGTCCCCCCCAAAAAATATTTTTCGGACAAACGTATCCTCGAGAGGCAAAATTTTTGCTCTTTTGTTTTTGCTATTTCTATTTTCAATTTATTGCCAAGGAGAGAGAATGACATGCTCATTTTGCAGTTCCTTGGAGCGTTTCAAAACATGCGTGGAAGAAGTGGACTACGTGGAACCGGATGAACTTGAACCTGCTCATAGATACTACGATCGCCTCTTGGTACGTAACTGTACTGAGAAGTAACGCACATCTAATTTTATCAAATCGCTTGCAGCTAACAATGACTACTGTTTCTGCATTCACAGGGCGCTTGCTACATATTCACATGGTTCATGCAAATGCCATGTTTCCTCCCGGATCACATTGAAACTGCCTAATAAACTTTGATTGTAATAATAAAACTTCTATCAGCGAAAATTTGGGTTTGTCCATTTACTTCCGATCCTGACTCCTGTAGCAACTATGGCGAGGATATATCTTGAACGCCTATAGCGGCAGCATCCCACTGCCCATCAGCGATCTCACAAATAAATATCCGGATAAAGACAAGGGTTGTTCAAATGTGACTGCTTAACGAGGTTTGCACAGAGAGGCTGGGCCTGTCACACTATGCTCTGAAAGGTGAACAACTTTGAAGTAAATTTCACATCAAAATGGAAATATCCATCTATATATTTTTAAAGGACTCGAGGACTATTTCAGATAACAAAGGAGCACTGCAGGCCATCAACACGAGCAATATTTATTATATATTTATTACTCATGCAAGACTTGAATAAATGCATCGGAACCTACTCATAGGTTATGTGCAGGTTATGAACATGTGTGTTGGACATTCTGAGGATGGTCGTACAGTACCGTACATGAAAATTATCCACGTTCAAGATAAGGGAAGGATTAATAGTTTTTCGCTTATCAAAAATGTTATAAATTTCCCGTGTGTGACTATGTTGGTGAATGAAGAATATTTTTTTATACTCTTATCACACTAGTTACATTCATTCTCTTAATTATATGCGCCATAGTCGTAACCAATAACCTAAGAGTGGTGCATGTTACAGGGTGGTTTTCATAAATAAAAGTAATATTCTGAGCTATTATTAGGATATCAATGATAATAGGATATCAATGATAATGATAATGATGATTATTAAGATATAACTGTCAAGGTTCGCAAATATTCTGCTGCATACTTGATTTGGATGAACCACAAAATACGGCAAAGATTTTTAACGGCTCAGTTAATTTCAATTATTTTGCAGATATCTTGCACTAGTACCTATAGCAATAATATTGTTGAAAATTTCCATTCGATTACTTTTAAAAATTTATAAACGTAATATGATTGGATGGCGCCGGGTTAGGCTCCTACCGTTATCATCAGGTGTCACCACTGCTGGAGATAAGCAACCTTTCAACATGTACACACCCTGATAAGGCGAAAAAAAACACTGTGGCCAGGAGAAACTGGCGTCGTACTCTGCATTGTTCGGAAAGCCAAGGCTAATATTTTATAACAAGTTATGTGTTTGGCGTAACAAGGAATTTGGGACCATAATGGCAAGAACGTCCTTCATTCTGGTTCTCACGATTATGACAGCGGGTAAGTGCAGCAAAAAATATGACTTCAATGCAATCATGAAGTAGTTGTAAGATAATGACTTGGCGGCAGTCGTATAGTCATAACAATGGTCTAAGTATGTTATATTTGTCGGCCATTTTCTCTAATCGGAAATGAAGTTGGATTATGTGCCAGAAGTGACGTCACATCTGATGGCTGCCTGCAAGATTTCTTTTCGGCTGTCGAATCCGTCACAGATGACAACAATGACGTAAATAATCTGGAGGTCATCTGCCCGTAAGTATGCTCATATTGACTCAGTATTATTATGGGTGCATACACAAACAATATTGTGTTCAGAGCAGCTGAAGCTTTGCAACAATGCGTCAGAGGAAGTAATGTCGACGTGGATTTGACATTGCCTGAAGATGTCCAGATTCATTTTGAAGATGCCTTGGTATGCAAGATGTGACTCATGATTGACAGCTGCAGTATAATTTCCAAATAATTTCATTAACCGCCAGAGAATGTGCGGGCCATACTTCTTGCATCTACACATAAGACAACTGGTTCGACACAAGCGAGACACTCCTGATCCGTCTGAAGCATGTTTCGACACCCTGAACGTAGCGGCGCTGAACGCTTCGTGGCAAATCATCTACGGAAAAAGGCTGAGGATAATATGCCCGTCAGTCATCTTGCTTACAACGATTTTGCTGCACATAGGTTAAATATTGTAAGTAATGCTTTTTTCTTCTTCAAAAATGCAAGGGCCATAGAGAAGTTCGACCAGTGCATCGATGAAATACCCGATGTTGACCCAGAAATTAAGGAAGCAACTGAAGTACTCTACTACAACAGGTCCATGCCCTCTGTAAGTCAATTGACCACATTTAAATCTGTCGTTGTGTTTATATGTTTAAAAAATATATTTATAATAGTTATATGCAATAAAATATCACTTGCACACTGCAGGATGAATGCTTTCCGTACATGCCAGGACCTGAAAAGTTGTTGTCATCTCTCAAAAACAAGAACGAAA
Organism: Catajapyx aquilonaris; assembly: GCA_000934665.2. Lineage (NCBI taxonomy): Eukaryota > Metazoa > Arthropoda > Diplura > Dicellurata > Japygidae > Catajapyx > Catajapyx aquilonaris. The sequence goes on from JYFJ02001216.1 coordinate 33,238, forward strand.
GCATATCAAAATGCTGGCCGGATTTTCGCCAAGCAACAGAAGGAGCACACAGATACTCGAATGAAGACGAGAGACAGCTGTTTTGCCGGTTAGCTCATCAACAATAGTATCCAAGACACAATGCACTTTTTATATTCCATGTTCTCCTTGTTCTCAGCGCAATCACGAAGCTGAAGAAATGCGTTGATGCAATACCTGACGCCAACCGTGAAGCTGTAGATGTTCTGGACGACATGTACAGACATATTCAGAAGGTGGTGTATATCGAGTATAGTATTACTCAATAACAATACCTTTGTAACAATGACCACCGACCTTACAGAACGACTGCCAGCCTTACTGGAAGCTGAGTTCTCTTATGAACACCCTTCGGAGAACTACTCCGCCCGAAAAGGAATAAATTATTTGCACATTTCCATTGCCCTCATCATAATAATTGCATGATGCATACTCAAATGAATTCGCGGATATGACATTGTGTCACTGTGTTCCGAAAGTGTTTGTTTGTGACACTTTTTGTCACGAAGAATTTTCAAAGTCTAAATAATTCTTGTCACATATAATAAATGAAGCGATTTTAAAATATAATATGTACCATAATATTCAGACTTGTGACGAGTAACTATTATTCGGATTTTTTTTTCTTTCTTGGAATGGTTGTAATGTCGTACATTAACACTTTTTCACAGCTAGAGTCTCTCATATGTGAATTATTTTGTTTAAAATTCAAATTGAAATTTTATATAGGCCATCATGCAGTACCCCCCACGACTGCAATCATTTATGGTTGCAATAACTATTATGCAGATGGGTACTTTATGGGGTTGCGATAATATTTGAATTTCTCAACTTTATGAAACAATAAATTTGCAAATTTCCCGCGTGCCTGCAATTTGAAAATGAATTAAATCTTTCGCCGTTCTTTCACAATGGAGGAGGAGCAAGGAGGAGGATTCCGCAGAGAATGAATAGATTGCACCGAAATCTCCCTTATTGTTCCGAAACCCCATTTCTATTTGTTTAACAAATCACAAAGGCCATGCGAGGATCCCGAAAAAAGAAGGAAGGCTGCCAATGCCCCATTGTCACCAAATCTGCGATCCGAAGAGTGACGCCCGGAGGATAAACCCGGAATAAAAAGGTACGAATATTTTGAGAGCGACTGCAGTCGTGTGGTGTCATTAGCAAGGAGTTAACATGTCTCCTTCTCGTGCCCTGCTTCTGGCCCTGGCCTTCGTCTTTCTGGCAGGTGAGGTAACTCTTTCTTACAATGCATTTGTCTCGCACTAATTATTATACCAAACTATAAACAATGCCTTCTAGCTCTAGTGTCGGTGTCAGCCAAAAAGTGTCCAAAAGATTGCTTCAAAGATGTGAAGGACAAGATACGAAAGTCGACTAAATCCAATGCGAAGGACACCGTGTGCAAGTGAGTATAATCTGGGCAATTATAACGGCTAAGATTTATGCAGTATTGTTAATGGGGACATTACAAACTTTCACATTCAATTCGTAAAATTTTATTCACAATTTCAGCAGTTCTTTCTGCACTTTCAGTGAATGAAAATCCTTACAACTGCATGAGTAATCCCGGTTTTGCTAGTTTTTAAACTGACAGTTAACAAACAATTTGTTAACTCTCAGTGACGGTAGTTTTAGTGGCAGAACAACTGGATGCTGTAAACTGCAGTTAGCTCGTGACAGCCAATTAAACGGCTGGAGAATTCATTATAAAAAGAGGAGCCATTTAACATATGCCTAATAATATTATTGTTGCTACTTCTCTAATTATTGTTATCCTACCATTCTATTCGCAGTGCCCCGGACGACTTCAAAAAATGCCTGAAGGATAATGGTATTCTGAACGACAAGTCCAAAAAGACTCACGAAACTCTCAAGAGGATTATTCAGGTGAGTACCCATTTAAAAAAGTTATTAGAATCGAGAGAATGTCAAATTATTAATCCTTTTTGCTTTCTTCCAGCTACCGTGTCACTTGCTGACTCAAGGAGAAACAGGAGACGATGATTAGGTTATTGATCCACGGGCCAATAAAAAAAAATGACGCCGAATAATTATAGAATAAAATAGTCCGTCTGCATTACATCTCAGTTACTTTTTTTATCTCCAGATTATGTATGTCACCATATTTCCAGCTAATGAGAAAAAGGGAAACTCAACGGACTTTTCTTGTTATAAGGTTTAATTATGACGTTGAGTTTGACATAACATTATCAGTTACCTCTGAGAAAATAATGTTTGTAATATATTCTCATTATCTACCAGAGAAATGTTTCTTATTGATGAGAAACCTTATAATTATGCTGTTTTTAAATCGCATGTTATTGAAGCAGACGCATAGGGCTAACACCAATTATTATAATCATAAAGATTGTGTCAATTACTGCTTTTATGCAAGATGCAGGCCTATCATAATTGATAATGTATGTAATATTTTATAAACAATCTAGTTTTTCATGATAACACTGTGTTTCATTATCGACAAAAATGAAGCAATTCAACAAAGGTTCGCTTCTTTTAAAAAACAATCTCCTTATAATTATGTATGGAGTGAATGCTGCATTTGTTTGTATGTAACACGTAATATAACATTTCACTTTCACTTTGCATTGACTTCTACGAAATATTATTGCTACTTGAGAGAGCTGGCTGTGAAACTTGGGTGCTGTACGGATATCATCAGCCTTTATAATAATACTAGTAGCGGACTCGTTGCCAAATTTTGGCAACACTGCTTGGCCCACCCCCCAACTTGGACGTACAGTAGATTTATACGGAGTCTCAGGGCCCCTACCAGTTGGCGCATAGGCTGTCCCTCTGCACACTACTGCCCCTCTCAAGGGGAAAGTAGTACTACATGCACGTTGGTGATGAGTCACAGCGCGGACAAAGCCCACCAGGGTGCTAATAACCAGCTCGTGTCTCGCCTGCCATTGACTTTGGGCCTACCGTATCTGACCGCTATAAATTATGCCGTCTATAATATTGTTAAAGGGGAAAGTGAAAATCTATGGTAGGCAATGAGAAGTGTTGCCGGACATAATTTATAAGCGGAAAGAGAGGATAGGGCTTTTAGGTATATATGCATATATTATATTTTTGCTAATAATATTGTAACTCATTATTGATATTATGACGTCAGTACTCAAGGTACGATTAGGTATAGCAATAAACAAAGAAAAAGTGGTCACATTTACAATGCATTGAGTGTGTTGACCAATCGACTATTTTTGCAGGCATTTATCAGAGTGTTACAATTGCAAATTGAAAAACAAATTATGGGGAAGAATGTGCGATTTATACCAATATTTTGCGCTAGTTTTCTTCCTGTATGTAATACTGTTAAGAAAATCCTCATCAGTTATGAGCCCCTTGCAAGCATCCAGAGTCATATATACTGAAGGACTTGGCAAAGAAGGACAAGGAGAATATGCATATACGGACTGAAAGCGCAAATGAATTAGAGTTGCGAAATTAATTACCATTATGCAGGTGGTGTCAGCACCATCTAACCTCGTCGTGGTAAGGTCTGTGCTATAAACACGGTTATGACAGGAAATAAAAGCTGATAAGTGCCCGTCGTAATTAATATTTCCCTCGTTGAAAAAGGAGAGTCACTTGCAGTCATTATTTCAGAACCGCCAGACTGACTGGACCATCAGCAGGTATTATCGCAATGAATAATTTGGCGCTGTTGACATTTCTTTCAGCAGGTAAGACGCACAATTTTCTTCCAAATGCACAGTGTATAGGATTATATATAAACGTCTTTTCCACCCTCACATGCTTCTGCCCATAAACAGCATTCGCATTATCTCCCATGAATGTGACATGCCCTCTGCAAGTCTTAGACCAGATAGTGCTTATGGCAAACGAAGCTTTGAAGGACAATCAGCACTTTCCTATTGACGGAAAGGAGCTGGACGAGCACTGCAGGTATAATAATTATTTTCCCAAAGTGTAGTATTCACACAGCCGCTTTTTTTCTTGCAAAATATTCGCAAAGTATGAACTAACCTTACATGGTTCCAGCATTTTTAAGAAGCTGTTGAGCGACGTGCAAGAACTGATGCTTCCATGCCTCCCAGGCTTCCTGAAAGTGTTTCTGCCTGACATTTTGAGTGGTGTGTTGGATGTAGAGGATCGCATGTGCAATCCCAGCAACGGAGACTTAAGGAAAAGTATGTCTCGTTATGTACACACACAATTCTATCTCTTAAAACAATCAAGTGTTGATATTATACCGAATTGTTTGCAGGATATTTGCATGAGGCCGCTTGTCTGAGGGAGAAAGAAGCAAGGTTCGGGCCTTGCAGCCATCAAATGTCACGGGCTATGTACAACGCTTCTGTAAATAGAAGCATAGGAGAATTTTGCTGGCGAGTTATTTATTACCTTTCTACATAGGTGCTATGGTTTGAACTTTAATTTTCTTTCCCTGCAGCGCAATTCCAAAGTGGAAGAAGTGCTCTGGGGACGCGGCCATGCTCTGTGGACACCAGGCCTTGTCTTTCATCAATGATTTCATCTCAAACATGGAAGGAGAGCTGATCCGTGGATTTTGCGCCGGATGTATTTGCACTGATTAGTACCGTACTGCTACCCCATGTCACGCACAGTCACGCTGGACCCAACCCGTTCTTTTCTCACATCACAGTCTGTCACGATGTTGATGTACTATAGCTACGACCTTATAATCATAAAGAAATAATATTTGTCGCAAATAAAATGCATTATTCCTTATTTCAAAATTTCCCAACTATACAAAAGCTCAATGACAAAAATAACAATGTGGTTATGTAGGCTAACAGATTTAAATGCTGTAGGTGCAATCATACCAGACTTAAAGTTTACACTATACCTATTTGCATTGATATAACCGATGTGCGTAAAATACTAGGTGAAACCTATAAGTTCAAACACAGAAAAAAATACATTTTCCGACAGTACTATAAAATCCACAGTGTCATCATCATTAATGTACACATGTACGCTCCCTATAGAAGTGTCGCAAGATTTCTTCAGGGATAATGCTGTGTGATAAGCTCCTTTCTCTAGTAGTACTTAGATATAAAAAATCGCTCTTTGTCTGAGGCTGACAATAAGATCGAAGTACTCTTATCGTTTATGAATGGAATAATTCCATCCGAATATCTAAGCAGATGTTGGGAAACCGTCAGAATAATTAGTATAATCCGACTGAACCTGAAGGCAGACGCCTTTCATTATTCAAGTGGTTCACATGCACTAAGTGGCTAAAGGAAGTCTTGTAGTGGCAAGGATTTTATGAAGCAACCCTGCTGTGGAGACACGGAAGATTGAACAGGACCGGAAATGTCAAGGAGAATCATACTCGGCCTATTTTGTCTAGCAGCAGGTAAGCTCTCAACTTTTATAAATCTGCGATCATACCTATTTACTTTTCAACCATACAACGACTTACTCAAACTAAGAATGGTTGCATTTCCTGTCAAGTTTTGGTGCTGGTCTCGTCCAAGAAATGCAAAAAAGCGATGCGTAACGACGCCCCGTCCAAAGACTCGCCACAAAAGGCATGCCTGCAAGCTGAGATAAATAAGCTTCTAGCTACAAAAGCCTCTAACGCAGAAGACAACGTTTGCAAGTGAGCATTTTACGACTTCTTAAAAATTCTACATTAGTAATTGTGGTGGTGATAATGTTTTTTTTTTCATTTTTAAAGTTTGGCAACTGAGTTAGAAAAGTGCCTTAATGATAAAAAAGTGTCCCCAGACAGAATCAAGGACATCATGGAGAAAGTGGATGAGTTGATTAAGGTTAGTAAACCCTTTAATACGAATACGCTCTAATTAATACAATTTTAAATATTAGTCACCGCTGTCGTTCGTTTCAGAGAACCTGCAAAATGATCAAGGATCTACAGGACAAACGCAAAGAAGAACTGAATGCTGCCGAGTCAGGTGAAGAAGGTTCAGATGAAAAAGGTTCAGATGAAGAAGGTTCAGATGAAGAAGGTTCAGATTAGTCCTAGTTGCAAAAGTACTAATTGCAGTAATTGTGTCACGACCACCTAATCTCCTCAAGTTAAAGTCTGTACTAAACACTGTTAATGGGGCGCAATAAAAAGTGAATAAGTATAGTGCTGGAAGAAAGAAAGGCCGCAGAGTTAATTTGTCCTGTTCACAAAGAAGATAATTATTTTGGCTCGATTACTTCATAATTATACATGAAGCAGTCCAGCGGGACCGGTTCATCAACAGGTAACACAATGAGTGTCAAATCGGTTGTGTTGTCCCGGTGGTGTTCTCACGTCTTGCAGCAGGTAAGACTCACCAGTTTTTTTTCTTCTCCAAAATGCATTGCTTTAACGCTCCTTCTTTTCCATGCGTTTACATGCAAGCAGTAATTGAAAGTGTGAGTGTGACATGTCCTGCAGCTGCAGATGTCTTTGACCAAGTAGTTAGCATGACCAGAGATGCTTTTCGTCTGAACCTCATTTGTCCACTGCGACTGCTAACATGCATTGTCTGTACACCTCAAATCCGCTGCAATAAAAAATGATTGAATTTAGTTTCATGATCCGCACTGTCACAATTAAACTTAGGCACATACTTACCAGCAAATTGAGTCTGATTGCCTGTCCTCGTTGAACTTGACCTCCACCAACGAGCTGTTGTAGCACTTTTTAAACTCCTTCACTCCTACATTTGGAAATTACAACCAACCGGTCAAAATGAGGAAGAGGAATGTGGTGGTGCTGTGAAGGTCCATGGCTGCTGCGGTGTGAAAGGACGGCCAGACACGTGCTGGCCTTTTATATTCTCGGACCTCATTGGCTCATTTGCATGCACAGCTCGAATGTGACGTAGCAGTGTTCGATGGGAATATTCTGTCTACCTGGGCCATATTGCTGAATTCGCAATTTTACCAACGAAGGCATACTTGACATAGCATAACTGGGGATTTGCAGTAAAACGCTACCTTATTTTTAATCAACTTGTCGTACGACTTATCTTAATTTATTGTCGGCGTAAAAGTACATAAGCTGGCGAATTGCGAGTAAACAATGTTAATGACATTTTGCGCACTCTGCATTATTAAGCTATTTTTTTGTGCAGGGTGGTGCACTGCCAATTCCCCCATTTCATTTCGGGCGCCGGATGCATTTGCAACAATGACTTATAATATTATTCCGTTTCAGACGAAGCAAGGTACTGCTAAAATTGCGATTGTAAATAAAGTAGTATTATGAACTGAACGTCTAGATTTCAGAGTATATAGAAAATGCTGAGACTAAATGACATCTTGACATAAAGTGATCCTCTAAAAGTATGGCTTAATAAGAATTGCTTTTAAATACCATATATCATTTACTTACTTAATTATAGCGAGGCAGAGGACAAGTGTGGGCGTAAAAACAGGTCAAAACGCAGCAGCCACATATTACACGGGCGGTGTTGCTTTATCTTGAAGCTAGTTCCACTCATAAAATAATATTACGACGCCCGTGCATAGTTATAAAAGTTTTCTTTGGATATTAACTATACATTTCACAAGCATATAAGTTATCTGCACATCATGGACTGTGACATGCAATATCCAGAGGAAGAAGATTAACACACTATATCATGTGTGATGTAGCTACACCATCCGAAGGGGGCAGCGATCTTTAATCCTACCTAACTTAACTTGTAAGAGTGTTAAAAGTGATCACGTCTTGATAAAATGTATTGGTTCAGAAGCAGGAAATTCTAGTTGTATCGGAATGAACAACTGTTTTAAACTCAGTTTTTATCATCTATGCTAAAGAAAGTAGTAGACAATCATCATTGATGCATCGTTATTGGCTGTTTTACCGCCCTTCGATTGCGAAACTCCTTCTTGCACAACTTTTATTATAGTTACTGTAGTAGGTTCAACTGTATGATTCTGCAATAATAATCTAGACAGGTTGGCTTACATTTCATGAGTTATGATCGGCGCATCTTATGACTTGGGACGATATGCCTGAACAATGAGCTTAGTTTCCACAAATATTCTGCACATTGATTTATGAACACTGTTGTATCATATGACAAGAAAGATAAGATGTATACCAGGAAAGAGAAAAATACAGGTAGAGTGTTGCTATAAGTAAATAGTCTACTACAACCCCAAACCACCAGTCTGAAGCCTTACTTTGTGTGAGGAAAACCTATCGATTCTTCATGTTACTATGAGCTACAATCTGAAAATGTTGACGGTATTACTCATACTGCTACCAGGTGAGTATTAGCAGAATATAATAATTGAAGAGCTTATTAGGTCAGGAAGGGGACATGTCCAGTTCAGGCTTTTTTGAGATCCCATTATTTTCCTCACGTTTATATCGCTTTGCAAGCTTCCTTTTTCGGAAGGAAGGATGAAAATATTATGTCGTACTGCGGTGGCAGTGTTAATTCATAAACCCCCCCNCCCCCCCCCCCCCCAATGGGCATGTCCCCCTTTTGATTTAAGAACCTCAATCATCATTATTAATGCCTATAGTGTTATCAAACCTGCCCTCCCAACACGTGCCTAAAATGTACAACGATTCTCTGCAGTTTTTAAATGTAAAGAGTTTCTTGTTTCTCAACAGCTCTGACTTGGAGCCAGCTATGTGACCAATCTGAAGTTGACCGAGTGGTACAAAGTATTACAGATCAGGTTGTCGATGCGTTCAACACCACTGGAAAGGGCATTCCATTGAATTCCACAGAATTGGAGGATACCTGCCCGTATGTCATCATCACAGCACACATTTCGCAGATAATTTTTGATGAATTTACTATTTTTGTATTTTAGAGCATTACTTACCTTAATATTGCCATTATATAGAGACCACATTCACTATCATGTGCTCCATGTAACATTCACAGCTCCTTGCGGAATTTGTCTAGCGGAATTTACATGGCAGTGGAACCATGCATTCCGGAAATGGACCGACCAGATGTGCAGGATCTAATAAACAGCCTGGAAGTAATCGTAGAGAATCTTTGCGACAACAGCACCTTGCAATCACGTAAGGCTCACACTGAAAATAATATTACCTTAATATACAGTACGAATGACCCCTCCATACAGAATAACGGAACCTGGCTTCAGATGCAACTTATTGATAACTAAAAATTTTGTTTGCTCCTGGAGAAAAAATAATCGAGCATTTCTGTCACATGTAACGGAAACCTGTTCAGACAAAATGTTTTATGGCATCGGACGATTCCCTTTTAGAGAGAAGGAATTATGGATTGTTTACCTCAAGAAACCAGTGTAAACGGTAAAGAGAAGGAACAATCACAAGGGAGTGGTGAACCATTGAACATGTGGTTGTATCCCCCCCCTCTCTCGGATGGCTTCTCATAAAACTACGTACAGTTCATAACTAACTTTTTCTTATTCTCCTCCTCCTTCCCCTTGGACAGAGCACCAATCTACGACTATGCAGACTGTAGACTCATCTTATCTCTCTGGAAAAAATATGCCTGTAAACGAGAAATTTTATTATAATTTATTAATGATTGCATTGACAATGGGGGGATGGAATTGGAAGTAGGGGTGGCGTATTTTACGAGACAATTTTCTGTGGTCGCCAACAAAAAAAAGGTTGAGAAGCCCTGCTGTAGATTGCATGTAGGTTGCATTGTCACGTTGCATATGTGCACCCGGGAAGACCACACATCTATATTAATATGCAGTACATGTATGTGACAAAAGTCCTGGGAACAGTTGCATCTGGTGCGTGGGTAACAAAATAATCTGTATAGTATTAAATTACATAATCTAAAACACTGTCGGTTTCAGTGTATCTGGCAGCAGCACGCTGCATGCACTTCAACATGTCTATTGCGATCAATGGTTACGGCGACCGGGTACTGCAAGAAATGAACGATATACTTAGCCACTACTTCAAAACGGATAACTTGTGCTGGTAAGTATTTATGAAATGGTCAAATGAGATTAATATTTTTTCTGTATCAGTCATTATTCTGCGCACAGTGGTAAGGTACTACAATACGTCTGTGATGGAACATGTGTATATAACTCCCTTTTAATTCTAATAACATTCTGTCAAACATAGCTTGTGATCAGAATATTTCTAGAACCATATTTCTATCAAATAATTCAATTTCAAGTGAAATACATCAAATGAAAGAATGAAATGAAAGTTTGAGCTTGCCTATATATGGAATAAAACCAAAGTTTCATCCAGGGTTCCTAATAATTTCACCATAATTATAAGCCTCATTTACTATAGTAGTTAATCATTTAACGTGCCAAATGTTATACCATAATAATGAACATTACTAGAAAAAGTTTTGTGTCATTTTACGTTTTGTTCATTTACAGTCCCATTGTCCAATCCAAGTATTTCATGGACTTGTTCGCAAGGCAGTACTGTAAAGACACGAAAGCAGATGAATTCTTCCAGGAAGCATTCGGGATGGTGGAAAGCAGCGAAATATATCAGGTAGGGTTATATTATTTTCATACAAGTTACTGCAAAACTCAATCATCAGTATTGCCAAAAGTTACTAATTTTCCGTTGATTTATGTATGTAAGCATCAATGAAAGGGAAAGTATACAGCCCCTGGCCTGTTTGAAGAATTTAAACTTGACTGTGTGGTCTTTACGAAAATGCGCGAAAATGTGTGAGAGAGGTAGGAAAATCAGGTGAATATGGGGTGAATCCCATATGCTTTTGGCGGAATGCCTGTCACTTCTGTGACACGATTGTCTGCATTAGTACTCTTATTTTTTTTTCTAAAGAAAGGCCATTATTTTATCAAGCAGTGATTTGGACCTCTCATTATAGTGTAATTACGAAAGTATTCGGAGCAGTATTTTAACAATGAGCTTATACCACATATTTTACAATTAGATCAAAAAGTCATTCGTCATTTGGCCCCGTTTACTGCAATAATGAACCTCTTTTTCAGCAATTCTGCCTAACAGAAGATTGTCACACTTGGACGACACCAATACCTACCACTACACCTACTATTATTACAACACGTACCACAGCAAATGCCGGCACAACAACAACCACCTCCAGTCCTCCCACAACATCCTCCACCCCGCCAACGAAGACCACCGCATCCAGCACTGATTCGAGTACAACAAGTGCAACAACTGCAACCTCGCCATTCACCACCGGAGTCACCACAGCTACTACCACTACCGGTACTTATCCTCCAGCGCCTTATGTTTACATGGAATATGACCAAACCATACACAAAGTCATCCATTTCCGGAGGAGAGAAGTTCGCCACTGAGCTGAACGGCTGTCCATGATTAAATTGTGTGATGCTGTATAATTACGACATACTGACCAATAAATGTAATGTACTGAGTAAAGCTGAGCATATAGGATTTTTGTTTATTTATTGAAAGGTATTGTTTAGGTGAATGCAGGATGGTGCAGAAGGTTATGGTGCAGGTGTTATGATGGATGGTTCACTCCAGCAACCCTGTTTCAAGAAAAGCAACCACCACGACAGGTGATTGTTGCTTCTCTAGTTGAACTGGCTGCTGGGATAAACAATATCATAATTTTTTTCTTCCTGTATACTGTCATCTTGGACTTAGCTCACGTACTGTATAACAGACAAATTATGCAACTATGGGCGGTAGTTGCATAAATTATAGTCAGCCGGCATTCAATTATTATCAGATTAAATTCACCCTTCACCAACAATAAGTGTCCATTATCATGTCATTTACGTTACTAGACTGTAACGCGCCTTGCCAGTTTTGCATATTTTGCCAATATGCATGCAAATGGCAAAAATCTTCTATCCTGGCGAAAACTTTATTTCGAAGTTGTTTATCTAATAATATGGAAATGACTTGCAAATAAAGAATAAGTCACCTATTTAATATTGATTTTTATTGCTGCTTATTGCATGTGGATCTTAAGCAGAGTCTTTATTAGTCGATTTGAAAATGATAATTGAGGTAAAGTGTTAATACAAGAGTACACGATTAGTCCGAGCTAGAGCTGCAAAAATTCTGATTTTGTATGGACTTTGTGTGAACTTCATCGTCCAATGTTAAACTGTAGCTTTTGTACTTGCCTTTTTAATTAACCCAATGGCCAGAATCACGTGGTACATGCTCAGGACTACTTTACGATGAATCTCAATTTATTTCCGAGCAATTTCCCAGAGAGATATACAAATTAAAAATAAATGACCAAACTGGTGCTCTATAACGGACGGATTACAACCTGAGACATGTGATTTTATTCAACAACTTATTACATCCAGGCTTATCCACAAAATCATAGACAACTACACTGCTGGACTATGTTTGGTTTCAGTTGTCTAATGAAAGACAGGAAGCATTATAAATTGTTTAAAATATTTACTAAACCTACGAAGTGAAGCACTCACTGCGTTAAACAATACTTCAGTGATCTAGTGGAAGGCCATTTTTAGGTTAATGTTTCCTTATGATTACATATATACGGTTCCGTGAACCCAGCGATAGGATAACTTCAGTATCTCTGTGCACAGGGTGAATTAGCATGATAAGATATGGTATACAGGAAAAAGAGCCATCTGATGTGTAGAGGTGTATGATACACGATAATATCGAGCGAACAGCCGCCATCCTTTGTGTGAGCAAAATCTATGGATCCTGGAGGTTAAATAACATGGGCGGCTCACACTTTATGTTGGTGCTCATCTTCTTGCTACCGAGTGAGTTGTATTATTGGCACATCTGTCAAGCGTATCATTGACTCGTATTTTTTAAAAACTGTTGTTTCTCAACAGCTCTGACTTGGAGCCAGCTATGTGACCAATCTGTAGTTGACCGAGTGGTACAAAGTATTACAGATCAGGTTGTCGATGCGTTCAACACCACTGGAAAGGGCATTCCATTGAATTCCACAGAATTGGAGGATACCTGCCCGTATGTCATCATCACAGCACACATTTCGCAGATAATTTTTGATGAATTTACTATTTTTGTATTTTAGAGCATTACTTACCTTAATATTGCCATTATATAGAGACCACATTCACTATCATGTGCTCCATGTAACATTCACAGCTCCTTGCGGAATTTGTCTAGCGGAATTTACATGGCAGTGGAACCATGCATTCCGGAAATGGACCGACCAGATGTGCAGGATCTAATAAACAGCCTGGAAGTAATCGTAGAGAATCTTTGCGACAACAGCACCTTGCAATCACGTAAGGCTCACAGTGAAACATTACTTTAAATACGAATGAAGCCTGCATTACAGTATAACGGAACCTGGCTTCAGATGAAACTTATTGATTACTAAAATTTTTGTTTGGTCGTGGAGAAAAAATATTCGAGCATTTCTGTCACATATGTAACGGAAACCTGTTCAGACAAAAGGTTTTATGGCATCGGACGATTCCCTTTTAGATAGAAGGAATTATGGATTGCTTACCTCAAGAAACCAGTGTAAACTGTAAAGAGAAGGAACAATCACAAGGGAGTGGTGAACCATTGAACATGTGGTTGTTTATTTCTCTCTTCATAACTAACTTTTTCTTATTCTCCTCTTCCTTCCTCTTGAACTGCTGGAGCCTTTGGTCAGAGCACCAATCTACGACTATGCAGACAGTAGACTCATTCTATCTAGATTGCATGTAGGTTGCATTGTCACATAACATCTCGGGAAGACCACACATCTATATACAGGGTGTCTCAACTTTTTTGTCCGAACAATTATTGGAAATATTGCACTAAGCTGCTTATTTTTTAGCAGTGATGCATCCCTGGCTTTATCAGTTGAAGGATGTGCCAGGAATGTTGGGGCATATTCTGGCTACATAGCTAGAAGATACATAAAATGCTTTTCCGATAACTGTTCGGACAAAAAAAATCGAGACACCCTGTATATATACAGTACATTTATATGTGACAAAAGTCCAGGGAACAGTTGCATCTGGTGGGCAATAAATCTGTAAATTACGAGGTAAATTACCTAATCTAAAACACTGTCCGTTTCAGTGTATCTGGCTGCAGCACGCTGCATGCACTTCAACATGTCTATCGCGGTCAAGGATTACGGCGACCGGGTACTGCAAGAAATGAACGATATACTTAGCCACTACTTCAAAACGGATTACTTGTGCTGGTAAGTATTTATGAAATGGTCAAATGAGATTAATATTATTTCTGTATCAGTCATTATTCTGAGCACAGTGGTAAGGTATACTACAATCCGTCTGTGTTGGAACATGTGTAGAAAACTCCCTTTTCATTCTAATAAAATCATGTCAAACATATACGTAGCTTGTGATCAGAATGTTCCTTGAACCATATTTTTATTCAGTTCAATTTCAAATGAAATACATCAAATTAATGAATGGAAGCACCTAATTGAATGCTTACACGTGATTCTCTCATAATTACATTGATAATTTCTGAGGCATGTGAGCAAGTGCATAGTTTCAGCATAACGTTTTTAGTGATTTTGTCAACCTCAGATATATTTTCCAAACTATCAAATATGTTAAGATGTTTCCCCCCTTCAGATGTTAAGCTGTAAATATGTATGACGCTAAAAACCAAACCAGTAACAATGTTAGTAATTATATTCACAATGGTAACCAGTCGTCTCCCCCCAAAGGTTTTTTAAACCCACCAGGGTACAATAAATAAATAAAATAATTACATTGATAAGCTTGAAGTTAATGCTCCGTGTATTAATGCTGAGGAAAGGACCTCGACGTACCAATAACAGAATCCTGCAAGTCCACATGCAAGAAACCTCCATCTGGATCTGAACCCATCTGTGATGAATTCATACAGTTTTCCTAAGAAATTAACTGAGCATACTGAAAAGTCAAAGCCGTGGAGAAGGGGAAGTGACATGCAATTTTTTGATTGCGCTTTACATAGAATAGAAGTTACTGTGAACATGTATACTACATATACATACGTATATGGTTGAAGTAATTAGCACCCCAGGTTTAAGCATGTCCATCGAATCAGACCAGTCTCATCCAGGTTTTATACCTATATACTTCACCATATAAGTGTTACTTACTTTAAAAATTAATATGTACTGTAAAATATGCAATGTAATGAATTATTAGCTTATACTAAAAAGTTGTGTATAATGTGGCATACTTTTCATCCACAGTCCCATTGTTCAATCCAAATATTTACTCGACTTGTTCGCAAGTCAGTACTGTAATGACACGAAAGCAGAAGAATTTATCCAGGAAGCATTCGGGATAGTGGAAAGCAGAACAACTTATCAGGTAGGCCTATTGCAAAACTCAATCACTATAGACATATGTTACTAATATTTAGTAGATGCATGTACGTGTGTGGGGGGTGGGTGTATAGGGAAAAAGCATACACCTATTGGCATCGTGAAAAACTTTTTATCGTGGTATTTTTTTAAAATGTTGCAATGGTCGAAAAATTAGGTGTAAATCCCACATTCTTTGGCGGAATGATTGATCGTTAGATAAAACGCCTATTACTTTGGGCTACACGTAATTGCCTGGTATTTTCTAAAAAGTGGCCATTTTGAGAGCACTCATTTTATATTAGTTAATCTTTAGAGAATTCTTATGGTAACGCCCCCTCTGCGTGCATTTGACCAGTGCTCCAAATAATATTATTTTCCTAATTGATCAACCTAGATAATTAAGATTACCTCAGCTTACATTAATTAAACACTTACTATACGTTCTAGGCCTATAGATTATTAGTTTGACTTTTGGAAGACGCCTGTTACATAAATACTTTTTACTTGCAAGATATTGACATTATTATTTATGACTTTTATGCCTATAACTTTTTCAGGCGATGAACTGGTAATCCGCAACACGGATAATAATCCGTACCCGAATAATCGAGGGAACAGTCCTCTGCACACATATTTGCTCTCTATCTTCGAACATCACACTTCAGTGCCTCTTATTAGTGCGTATTTGTGCATATGATAGTTAAGTGCCTCTTCAGTGCCTCTGAACTGTGACTAATGGGGTTTTCCTTATTGCACATTAGCGTCTCCTTTTCTGTCTGCAGCTCCTGCCACAGCCTGTGTCACCGACATTGGCAAAAGTACATTCGCGGAAAAACCTTAGGCCTTAGGGATAAAACACAATGAAGTCTTCCATCCGGAAAGATGCAATACTCGGCCGAAGACTTTGGAAATCATGTTTGACGAAGATAGCCGACTTATTGGCTAATTTTGCAGATTTCATCCTCTTGTTATGGTCTCCAGAAAACTCATTTCGATCCGGCTCTTTGGCTCATTAGATGCGTCTTTACTTGAAGAAATAAATGGGAGTGCCAGCTCACTCAGAAAAATAGCAAATATGGTCAGACACCTCCTCGACAATATTACTATATATGAATGATTTTTTTTGGACATCTAACTGAAAAATGCAACAGTTCCAGTCAGCATTCACACACACGGACATTAACTCAGATAACTAACTATGAACTCGTATCTAGGTTGGCGATATAATTATTCTGTCCTCAGCAACCCGGCATAGTGGACACGGTTCGAATCCGGGTGCTGCTTCCTCATCGGTGATATGTAAAATGACGACAGTGTCAGATACACAATAATTTATGATAAATATTATTTTATGAGTGAGGAATAGATCTGGATTCTCTATTGTCATTGTAACAAGCCTTTTATACTGCAATGAACCCTTTTTCAGCAATTCTGCCTAACAGAAGATTGTCACAGTTGGACGACCCCAATACCTACCACTATACCTACTACAACACTAACCACAACAACAGTCAGTACAACAACTACCAGTCCGACCACAATATCAGGTGCGACTAAATCAAGTACCCGAGGGTCAAGCCCAACAGGCACTACCGCTAGTCCCGGTACGGTAAGCAGCTCCAGAGCCACTACGGGTAGCTCAAGTACCTTGGTGACAAGCGGTACGTTCACTCCAACAACCCACAAAATATCACTACTGATCTGTAGTGACATTCCTACCACATCCTTCACAGGTTCATCCAAGACGACGACAACTCCTGGGACAAGCAGCTGCCCTCTCCCATATTCGACGACAAAAGGGGCTAGCGGACACCCATCATCTTCTCTAACATCTACTCTGACTTGCTTTATTGTCACATGCACCATATCGATAATAAATTGGTGATACATGCACACAACTCCATGTTCCGTACCAGTTTCTACCACCTTGACATCATACTGCTTCACCTTTCTTTAGTCAAGAAGGAATTTTGCTCTTATGACCATCCAGTCAATGGCAGCTTATTCCTGGCAGCAAAAAATGAATATTAAGATTACAGGACCACCAGATAATGGCAGCGAGGTGCAGCAGGATAGATCAATTATACGCCAAAAATGATGGCGATAATGAGTGGACTGATACCACTTGAAAATAGCCTGACGTCACCCATGTTTGTCCCAGAACGTATCGGTTGACGATTAAAGTCAAACTGATAGGAAGCCTGTCGCTTGTGTCGGTGTTCATTTTCTTGTCCTTTAGGACTGTTATCTTATTTAATACCAAATCATACTTTTTTGAAACGAGACAAGGAAAATCTTATAGGAATTGTATCGGGCTCAACCAAAGAGGCGAGATAAGCAATATGAGGCGACCTACAGCTGCTAAGGTGACATTTCAGTAATTGCCACGAATGAGGAAAGGTTACCTACATTATCACCGTTAGAGTGCAAGTACAGTGCAAGTACAAGTGACCACTAGACCTATCAGATTATAGCTTATTGGGCCTGTACTGATAACCTGACTGCGAAATGTTCCGGTGCATTTGTTATTTTTTGTTACGCACGAATTTAAGCAACATATTGCATACACTTGTATAAATTTTAGTGCTTTTAATATGTGGCCTGGATTATCAAAAATAAAAGAAATAAGCATAAATCCGTGTTTTATTTTGCATTATACTGAGCAAAAATGTGCGGATTATTGGAACACAAGCAACCGAGGCCATCATACATGAGTCCAAATGTGATGTATCATCAATATTTCCCAGTATTACGTTATTTGTGTTCGGTTATTATTATTATTCTATAGAGTACATGCAACATTAAGCAACGAGTCATGTAAATCAAATAGGATAGCAGTATGTGTGTTATGCATCAGCTACGACGTACTTCACAAGACTTTTTCTCAACAGCAGCTAACGATACGACCAGTATTGTGCAATAAAAAAGATGCGACGAAGTCCCTTACACAATATAAAGCAATTACTCGACAGATTAGATACTACAAGTAAGCCCTAACGTCAATCACTCTCGACAAGACGTTCAATTGGGCAGCAACAAGATGATCCAGACAAAACTATTCACCTTTTTTGTGCTTCTAGCTGGTGAGTTAATAAACATGATCATTCCTGTGATATAGGCCACGTCCCTCATTAAAATTCAAATTAAGCGTCACATTTAAAAATTTTCAGCCAGCGCATCTTCCATGAGGATAGAGCAGCAGTGTGACGACATCCTGAGAGTGGCCATAAATGTCTTGAAGCAAGTGGACAATAACTTCGGACCGCATCTTCCGACAACATCGGAGAAACTTGCAGAGGACTGCCAGTATGTCGGATTTCAATGACAGACTTGCAGTTCTGACTCACCCTGTACTCTCTTTTTATATGTGCCAGTGTCTTCAAGCCAACAGAAATCGACATATTCAACCTGCTGAATCCGTGTCTTCCCGAAGATCTGCAACCACTGGTGTTTCCTTTTCTGGCCCCTATTATTGACCCTTTTGTGAAAGATGTCTGCAATCCGAAGCACGATATCCACGACCGTATGTATTATGAGCTAAATAGGAGTAATACCTCAATATAATTCCCGCTAATTTGCCTTCCAGTGTACTTGGAGTCTATTACATGTTTAGTAGCAAACATAACTCACGCTCTACCTTGCGCCGAGCAGTTGGGAGAAGAACTGGGGCCCATTTTGAAACATATGGACTTCACTAACCTCACACCATTATGCTGGTTAGTTGCATAATACTCAGTCATAAATGCGCATTAAAATAATCTGTCGTATGATTATCCATGTAGCCCTCTGGCACAAGCCCAGTTCTGCATTGGCGAAAAAGTGGAACACGATTGTGGTCCAAAAGCAAAGCAGTTCATCGACGATGCAGCGGATGATCTCGGAGCAATGCTCAAGGTACAGTGTGTGCCATGAGAAATAATTGCATACATGTATGTGGCATTGGCGTATTTTCAGAGCGCTTGCTCGTCGCAAGATTGCAGTGGATGGCTGACAGATCCACCTGCAGAAATCACCACGCCAACCACGGGTCGTCACGAAGCAAAATCATACAAAATCGCAGAAGGGAAACAACGGCATTCACTTAGAATCGCGCGAAATTCACCAAAATTCCAAGCGAACAGGAAATTCATACAGGAATCTACCCTGTTTAATGTGAAGACCACAAACCAAGGTGAGAAAAATGCAATCATGTGTTCCCATTTTACCATTAATCAAATTCAATTCCAAAAAAACGACCTTGTACATTTTTGTCATCACATTGCGTCATTTTGTGCAATTTTTGATGATAATATCATATAGGAGGGGCACTCACCACATTGAAGGACGATTCAGGGTGTGATGACTTCCTGAACGTGACGATAAACGTACTGGAGTTGGTGGATGATAATTTCGGTCCACACCTTCCAGTCACCAGTGACGAACTGGACAACGATTGCAAGTAATATGCGCCGAATATATTAGATTGTAATGAACGCACGAGTCTTAAAAATAATGCAGCATTGATTCTGCCATAACATTTCAGGACCTTCGATCCAACACTAAAAAGTATACTAGATATTGTCCTGCCTTGTGTTGTTTCGCCAAGTTTGAAGGACCTCATAGAAAATGTTTTGATGAGCACTGTAGATCCCGTGAAGAACAAAGTGTGCGACCCAAAGCAGGATATGCATAATCGTAAGGCTACACAAGGCATTAGTTCTTTATACTGATGTTCAATTTGCTTCATCTCTTTGTACTTGTTTCAGAGTATTTAAGTTCGATTACATGCATGGAAGATAACTGGTCCCATGGTTTTTCCTGTATTGAACAACTGGCGCAAGAGTTGGGACCAATCCTACTCCACGGATTTTCCATAAAGGATCTCAATAAATTATGCTGGTGAGTGTCACGCGAGTGACGCAGCATAAAATATCTGGAAATATGAAAAGATAATAATTATGTTGTTATTATTTTGTCGCAGTCCTTTGGCTCAAGCACAGTTCTGCCTTGCTGAAAAAGCAACCCAAGACTGCGGCTCAGACGCAGGGAATTTCCTCAATGGAGTTGGCGATACCCTGGGACAGTCTGGTATCTTTCAGGTACAAGTTATGATATGATTTTTCACAATTTCTAGATGTGTCATTGACTCACATGGAATAAGAAGAGTGCCAATTATAATATAATACTCTTTGGGTCACCTTATTATTGACTTGCGTTTCATGCAGTCTACACAAGGAAGAAAAATGAAACATGCAAATTAACTGTCTTTCTTTGTTCCAGCTCGCAGAATGTCCATCAACTGATTGCAGTGGGTGGCTAACGGATGCTCCGAATGAAAACACTGTGTCCATCGCCCCTGAAATTAGCAACTAGGAAAACCAGTCTAAAGCCGGTCATATAGGAAACCATTTTTAATAGAAATCAACCAGTCCAAAGGAAGAATACTATGAGGTACGAGAGGCAATCTGCTTGCTCAGCCAGAGATTTCTGGCGAATAGACACTTGATATTTCCTGCTGAAAAAAATTAAAACCAAAATTATTGAGATGAGATGGGGAGGACCGGATATTGCGAATTTGCAATATCGTGTATTTTATTGGACCAAGCCACATTAGTGACCTACGCAGATCGGTTATCCCATCAAAATTCTTTTGTCCACAGACATTTCGTCCTCTGTAAACTTAGTCAGAATTGACACTTTGCTCAAAAAGTTTGTAATTATTGCGTATGACGCAAAAATAACCAACAACTGTTTGGGCGAAGTGGCATGACGATATGTCCATCACTATAACCTTCCTAAGTCTTCTGGATGCACCTTAACGTCTTATTTGATCCAACGGTATCTGGCAATAAATGGCGAAAGAAAAACATTAATTTATCATATATAGACATTCATTATTTTGTACAATTACTTATCTAATCTTACATCAATGACTGATAAATAAATAGTATGTGACACATTTTCTCTGTTTTGATTACTACCACTTTTTCTGAACACGCTTAGGAGGAAGAAGATTTTTTTACAGATGTACTGTACCCTCTGTTAGCATGGAAGCTATACTCCCGTATGGACCATGAAGTCCGAGTTAAATGCACCGGACAGTTATTTTAGCTCATTTATAATTTCTCAATTTGCTTCTATTTTAACTGGCTTGACTGGCTTGGCAAAGATTAGTGGTAAGGAAAGGAAATTTTGTCTATCGAATCACTAGCAATCTTGTACCAGTAATGTTGTTAGATCGGGCACAATAGCATAACCTTGTAGAAAAAAAAGGCACTGTTATACAGTACTCTCAGGCAGCCTGATGAATACTCTCCCCTACACCACTTGAACTTGACATCATTTGCATTTTTATATATTCTTGTACATATGTACTGCGCAAATTGTTGTGACAGATGTGGCTTCCTACACACTATACAAAGGCAAACAATGCTAATATGTAGCCTACTTATGTGCACTTGACACACGACATTGTGCAATAAATCGAAACAGATACCAGCGATACGTCTAGTAAATCAGCCACAATTCACCAAGGCTTTCTCGTAAGCCGGTTAAGGACTCTAAAGTTTGGTTTCGCAACCAACCAGAAGATTCAGCAAAACGTCCCTCACGCAATGTAGCGCGATTAAAGCGGCAGATCAGATAGGGCCTTAAGCCCTAAAATCAATCACTCTGGCAGGAAAGGCAGGTAATAATCGGGCCAGCAAAAGATGCCCAAGTCTCTTTTCGCACCTGGATCGTCACGACATCACCAGGCGCCCAACATGATGACTCTGATGTGCACCTTGGTAGTGCTGCTGACCGGTGAGTAAATAATCACTTTTTTGTTGTTTTATCGCTCCATATCAAATTATGTGGGAGAGTAAGAAATTGCAATGTTCTCCAGATGCGGCTGTTATTCCAGCAGCTGGACACAGTGACAATGACGTGAAAGGGCTAGTGTCTAATTTTCTAACCAAGCAGCAAAGGTGGGCACAGCTAACCGAAAAATCAGCTTCTCTAACAGCTGATCAGCTAACTACAAAAAAATGGATTTGCTAAATAGCTAATGCTAAATGGCTAGAAAATTAGTTAAAGCTAATGCTAACAGCTAACAGCTAACTTCCTTATTTTTTCCCTCCATGACCCTTAAAAAACAGACATACGCTGATAAAGCCTAGAGAGCATTGCTACACTTACGCCTTATTTAGATACTCGTATTTAGGCTACTGTTCCGTACAAAAAGTAATAAACAAATCCAAAAAGGCAGAAAGTTTATTTGTCTCAGAAGAAAGCTACCGTACAAAGACAGGCAAGGCAAAATTTATATTTAAAAACTGGTAACTATAATAATTATAATCCGCGCACCGAAGTGATCGGAAAATAAGTTTTGGCCAGGTAGACAGAGAATTTACAATCCGGCACCTTGCCCTGTAAAACTGGTCTATTTTAATCCCTGCCTGAAGTGGAAACAATGCAACTTTAAAAAGTAACAGACAGCGAGACAGGAACACGAATGAAATTTGTTAGCTGAAGTTATTTAGCTGCAGTGCAGTACTAATTTAGTGGGAGCTAATTAGTCAGCTAGCGGCCTGAAAAGTTAGAGAAGACAGCTAATCAGCTAACGAAAAGTTAGTTCAGCTATTAGCTGTTAGCTGATTAGAGGCGCTAATGCCCACCTTTGCCAAGCAGTATCATAAAACATTACAATATGCATGCCTATACAATTTCACTTCGACCTCACATAATTTTCTTCGCTGCTTTAGGAGCTGTATCTTCAATGAGGATAGTGCAGCAGCAGGACCAGTGCGAAGACTTTCTAAACGTGACCATAAAGGTCTTGAAGGAAGTGGAGTACAACTTCGGGCCGCATCTTCCAGTCACAAACGAGAAACTGGAACACGATTGCAGGTACCATGGACGGGCTTCGTGGCATGAGGTAACAATATACAATAGCTGATATTAATACTTTTCATCTCATGTCAGTGTCTTCATGGACACAGAAACCACGATAATCAACCTGGCGAATCCGTGTCTTCCCGAACCGCTGCAGCCACTTTTCTTTCCCTTGTTGGACAATATTGTCAATCCTTACGTGACAGATATCTGCGATCCGAAGAAGGATATCCACAGCCGTAAGAATGTAATCACGGATAAACATTGTCAGCACTGCAATCCCGCCTATTTGCTTTCCAGTGTACTTGGATACTGTGACATGTTTAGAAGCGAACATAACTCACGCTCTACCTTGCGCAGTGCAGCTGGCAGAAGAACTGTGGCCCATTTTGAAACACCTGGACATAACCAACCTGGCCCAAATATGCTGGTGGGTGTCGGCAATGCATCAGTGCACAGTCTTGTCACGAGCAACTAAATAACCCTTGCTAATTATTTTTCACTTAGCCCTCTGGCACAAGCCCAGTTCTGCATTGGAGAAAAGGTGGAGCACGATTGCGGTCCAAATGGAAAGAAGTTCATCGATGAAACCACTGAAATACTCGGGGGAATACTTGAGGTATGTTGGAACATTGAATCCCGGTGAAAAAAATTAGTTTACATGGCACCGAGTTAAAGCGTTGCCTTTGTTCCCATGTAAACAATGTACAATTTTGCCTAAAAAGCCTCAGATGTAGGCCTACTTATCTTGTCAGCTGTGTCTCCTTTATTTTTCTTCTTATAATAATTCCTAAATAACATGAACTGATTGCTTTTCCTCGTCCATTTTCGATTATTACAAACCCATACTTTCAGAGTTACTGCGTGTCTCAAGATTGCAGTGGGTGGCTCACCGATTCGCCTGGAGAAAGTACCACACCAGGCCAACACACAACTGAGCATACAACACTGCCGCCTAGTCCAACAACCACCACAACACAAGCGACTAGTCCAACAACCACCACAACACAACCGCCTAGTCCAACAACCACCACAACACAAACGCCTAGTCCAACAACCACCACAGAGAAACCACAATCACCTAAAACCACAAGCTCCAAGCCACAACCTGTTCAAACAACAACAAATGGAAAGCATAAGCCTGATCTGCACAAAGCGGCCAGAAATCCACGTAGTCTGAAGAAAGAGTCTGGTTACCCATCGTTTTATGGCAAGTTCACCAACAAAGGGAGAGCCGGGGAGAGCTCAATGTGATTAAAATGTAGTGTTTACACATGTCGACATGTGGTGTTACTGTGATAAATTAGTGCACCGTGACATAGATTACACGAACAACATTATTTGTACAGAGCAAGCCTTTATTATCGTCATGTTTCACACATTTACACTCTTCGCTTCATTTTCAGAGAAGGCACAGGGCTCGTGGAATGGCCCATCCGAGTGTGGAGTCTTGCTCAACATGACAATTGATATTTTGGAGTTGGTGGATGATAATTTTGGACCGCACCTTCCAATCACCAGTGACGAACTTCACACCGATTGCAAGTAATATTATACGCAAAATTACCCAGTAAAATATTTAACGAATAATGCACCACTGATTGTGTCATAACATTTTAGGAACTTCGACACAACACTAAAAAATATACTGGATATCGTTCTGCCATGTGTTGTTCCGCCACTTTATAAGGGCTTCATAGAAAGTACTTTGATGAGTACTGTAGATCCCGTTATGAACAAAGTATGCGATCCAACGCAGGAAATGCACAATCGTAAGGATGCGTAAGACATGATTTACTATTCAATAATTTCACGTTCAATAACATTTTTGTCATTTATTTAATGTTGTAGTGTATTTGAATTCGGTTGAATGCCTGGAAGAGAACTGGTCCCATGGCCTTTCCTGCATCGGACAACTGGCGCAAGAGTTGGGACCAATCATACTCCATGGATTTTCCATAGCGGATCTCAATAAATTATGCTGGTGAGTGCCACGACGTTGACACCAAAAAAGGGCTGGAAATGACAAATAACATGTTTTTTTTTTGGTGACAGTCCTTTGGCTCAGGCCCAGTTCTGCCTTGCTGAAAAAGCAACCCAAGACTGCGGCTCAGACGCGGGCAAATTCATCAATGAAGTTGGCGATACCCTGGGACAGACTGTCCTTTTTGAGGTAGATATTGCATAAAACAATCTGTTTATGATCTCTGCTTCCGAGCATTCATCACCACTCTAAATGACGTAGTAATTATTTCAGCAGCAAATTGGCTTGTAATTTAGTCCGATCACCCGCAATACATGAAACAGTAAATGTAAACCATGTTTTGCAGATGTTTATTTGTCCATCACCTGACTGCACGGGGTGGCTAACTGACTCCCCCGACGACACAACCACCTCCACGTCCCACACAAGAACTACACAAACAAGTTCAAATCCTTCTCAGGCGACGGGATCAAGCATGAACCCTTCCCAACCCACTGGATCCACGGTAAACCCGTCTCATTCGACAAAATCCAGCGTGAACCCTTCCCAACCCACTGGATCGACTTCAAATCCTTCTCAGGGTACAAGCCCGCACACGAATCCACCAACTACCCAAGGCAGTGAGTCAACTGCAACCTCTTCGTCCACGGGGATTGCACTTCTTCTTCTAACAACGTACATTTTCAACATCTGAATGTCAAATAATCACTTTGGTCTTGTCCTGCACTTGGGAGTACAAACTGGTGGGCTCATGCTGTAAACATTGTCAATAGATTGTTCACAAACGTTATGACAGTCTTCATTATCTGATGTGTCTTTTCCACACCTCCTCTCATTTCCAGCACATAACTACTGTTCTGTTGAAATTATTATGTCGTAAAGTGATCTCTAATTCAACAGAAAGATCCGCACTCAGCAATCGGACCATGCAGTGAGCTACAGAAAAATTCGTGACATGTATTCCAATAAGTAAGAAGTAGGTTCATTACGATGTATGGAAAAGGAAAATAAAAATAAAAAGTATTCAAATAAAATTATTTTGCAATTGATATGCATGTCCCAAAAATCTGAAAGACTAATGAAATAATGCAAAACAAATAGGAATTACCTATATCACCTGCAAGGATAATATTCCTCTGGCATTAGATGTAGCCTAAACATATCACTCCTCAATCTTAAATTCTAATATTGTTTATATATAAACATATATTGTAATATATCAACGGCATGAAATAAGCCCACTAATATCCATCGGACAAATCAATAGTCCCAAATCCTTTTATTTATGTGTTCAGATAAGAGTTGTTCATGTTTATGAAGACATCACAAACTGCTAAGTGTACTACATGCACTTATCTAGATAATGTGGGTTGTCTGCCGATGGGATTCCATAAGAACGCCGTGTGACGTATTCATTGCAAAGATTTATAGACATAATCTTCAAATAGGAGATATGAATTTTACCAGTTGCGTATTTAATCAAGATTTTATGCAACGAAAAGTTTGTTTGAGCCTGATAGGAAGCTTCGAGTACTTTTCATTTTTAAATATTTAAATAGATTACGAGTGCATAACTGTTTATAGTTTATTTTCGGAAAAAATTCTCTCCATCATAACGAAAGGATTGGTGTGTGAAGGTTCAGTGTAACTCTCCCATTCACGTTACATGATTGCTTCCAGCAACCAATTTAAATTAATGTTCCATTGAAATTTACAAACTTCAACCAACATATTTTTGTCTGAAGGTGTCACTTGGATTATTATTGCTGTTTTATTCTTTTCGTGGATTTAATGCTCTAATCACCCCCCCTGATCCCCAAGGTCGCAGGGTCACATGCTATCAGGATTAACGCCTCGTGACACTGATCGATGTGTTATCAATCAACAAAAGCCATAAAATGTTGGGCTTGTTATCCTTAACGTTAGGTGCTATAAGCTATATTATCCCCAAGCGAATAACAAAATTTCATTAGGTAAGAGGTATTGATAAATAAGATATATATTGCAGTGTTCACTATCTATCATCCAGGAAGAGAGTAAAAAGGCAGATCTGCTTTCGAGGAAACGATTCAGCGAACAGCACTGCAGCTGGCAAGATGATTTCTGCTAAGCTCTGCACATTAGCTGTGATTCTGACAGGTAAATGTATAGGCTACCTTTTGGTGCAATGCCCACATCTCCAGTTCGAGTTTAAAGAGAAGCTGCAATATTACGAAAATTGCAGCAAATCGCAACAGCACAATGGGTTACTGGAGTCAAAAACTCAAATATTCTCGACAAAACTTGAACTGGACTGCTGGGCAGTGCATTCCACTGTTTAATGCGTACACTCTGCAATATATTATTCACATAGGTATAATCAAAGCTCTCTTTTACATTTTTATTAACCTAATAATAAATATTATTGTTTCAGTGGCATCGTCTTCGGTAATTAAAGACGATCCAACATGCAACGACCCGCTTCAAATCGCTATTGATATTCTCAAAGTTGTTGACGCTAATTTCGGATGGCACATTCCTTTCAATGGCGACGAGCTGGATTCTGATTGCAAGTACGAACATTGACATTTCTTTGTTTATTAGTCTGCTAATGTGAACAACCCCATTTTTATTAATCGGTTGTGCCTTTCAGAAACTTCAAAACAGCCGAAACTGACATCCTCAATATCATAACTCCATGTGTTCCGCCATCAATGCAGTCCGTTCTTAGTACCGTGGTTCCTCTGCTTATCGACCCATTCGTTAAGGACCTGTGTGACCCGTCGAATGAACTTCATGACCGTAAGGCCCCATATAGTTAGTGCAGCCACAGTGTAATTAATTCCAAATAATTCCTTTCAGTGTATCTGGAGTCTGCTGTATGCTTGAGCTCCAACTGGACTCATTCTTTGCCCTGCAGTCTCCAACTGGCCAAAGAGGCCCTGTCCATCGTGCCAAATATTCACGGCTTTTCTGACATTTGCCAACTGATGTGGTCCGTATAACACAGAGTGGTCCAACAAGGAAGGCCCTTACAGAAATTTGTCAATTAAAAATTCACTAGCAGAACATCTGCCAGCGTCATTCACCTTCCTTGTTGGACCACCCTGCGCAATAATAATTAAGATTCATAATGCAACCTGGAATAATGATTAATGACTTAATGATCTTCGTAGTCCCATGGAGCAGGCCGGATACTGCACCGACAAACAAGTAAACACGGATTGTGGACAGGATGCAGTCAAGTTCATCAACATGGCTGCTATGCAGCTGGGAGGATCCCTGCTTCAGGTACCATAATTATTCTGAAACTTCTAATAATGTTGCAATATATAGAAGATATGCAGCACATTCGCCTATATTGTCGTCTTTTAGTTATTTTGTTATCCTTTGGAAGGGTCTTCAAAGGTTCATAATGGACAAAACAGCCGTAAAGTTAAGGCTGTCTTACACAGAAAATGGCTAAATTTTCAAAGAGACATGTATGTTTTCTATTTGACGAGATACTATACAGTATATGTAACTGTCTTGAGTCTGTAGGAGTTGTGCGGAACGCCCGACTGTGACGGCTGGCTGACTGATGCACCACCACTTGACGTTACTGAATCGCCAGAGCAAGAAACATTCATACAGGAGATGCACAGGAGGAAGGAAGGTGATTGTACGTGCATATAGCATTCTTTCAGTAAAATTAATTGCAGCTTTCTTCATACAAATTTGACTCAAGATTTATATACTGTATGCCAGTAATATGTTGCATGATATTTCTAAAAATTCGCAAATTTAACTGTTAAAATATGTTAATCTTATTCAATATTATTAACAGCATGTGCTTAAATTTGTCATGCTGATTTTGAATAAATAAAAAATAATGCCTTAAATTTTACAGTGTAGTTCTACTGTAGAATAATTTCTGTCACTTTCATGTCTGTCTTTATAATGATTTAAAAACAATTCTATCTCCTTACAGTGTTCTGGTTGACTAGCATCTGGAAGGACGACCCTCAGTGTCAGGACATCCTCAATGCCACAATTCAAGTGTTGCAAGTGGTGCACGACAATTTGGGCTCCCACATCCCTACAGATGACAAGTCCCTTGACAAAGTCTGCAAGTAAGGGGAAACTCCATAATTTCTGAGGGGCAGTTTTAATATTGACGTTTATCGTACGATGTAGGGAGTTCAGCCCCACTGAAAAAGAAATTTTGGACATTGTCGGGCCATGCATTCCATCATCACTGGATCCAGTGAAGGACATGGTGGTGGGAATAGTCAACGACTTCGTCAAGTCCCTGTGCGATCCATCCCAGGATTTTCATAAGCGTAAGAACGGTTGCTTTATCAT
The DNA here is from genome assembly GCA_000934665.2 of Catajapyx aquilonaris. Lineage (NCBI taxonomy): Eukaryota > Metazoa > Arthropoda > Diplura > Dicellurata > Japygidae > Catajapyx > Catajapyx aquilonaris. The sequence continues at coordinate 62,665 of JYFJ02001216.1, forward strand.
AGTTGGTAAAGTTTCAGCCACTATTTAAAAAAATGAAAAACGCAATCACATAAAAGTTGCAAAAATACCTCACCTTACTGTTTATTTACGCAACAATAACAGTTGGTTTTCTGTCTCTCTCGTATGAGATTAAGGGTCTGATTACAAGACTTCCCCAAACTTCTTTCTAGCAATCATTATCGAATCACTAGACTGTGACATCTTTCTGGTACAAGTGCTACTTGTTACATCGTTACCTTTTAATTTTTTAGAATGAATGTGTTGCAATAAAATCTATAAGTAATAATGTAACATGCAAAAATTCAGTGCAATAGGTACTCTGTAGACATCTCCTTGAAACAGTCTAATTATTATGTTTTCCAGTGTACCTGGAGTCTATTTCCTGCCTGCTGGCTAAAGGGGCTGATTCCTTGCCCTGCGACATTCAGTTTGCTCAGGACGTGGCCATCATCCTACCTCAAATACACAGCGTCACCGATGCGGTTAAACTCTGCTGGTGAGCATTAGTAATACTCTACAATATTATGATGACTATGCACTGAAATGCTGCACAGAGAGAAGACACACTGAACTGGAAGATAAGAAATATACAATCTGTTTTCTTCATGATCCAGCCCTGTTGAGCAAGTCACCTACTGCCTCAACTCAACCACAACTCAAGACTGCGGCTCAGACGCAGCTGAGTTCGTCAACGAAGCTATTGGTAAACTGGCAGGCACATTGACGGTAATATAAGCACAGACGAATTTTCCGAATGAGGTTTCTCTTCCTTCATCGCATATGGGCTTTTCTTTATGTCCTTAACAATTCGTACTTTTCTTTCCTTCCAGTCTATTTGCCCGTGGATTGGTCCAGACTGCAGCGGATGGCTTACCCCGTCTCCTACACCAGCAGTATTCACAACAGAACCATCGTTCAGGAAGAAGTTCAACTGACTGCCTTACACAACTTGCTGTCTGATACAACCTTCACCTTGCCCTGCTTAATTCCAGTTACCAATTTAGAAGTAAATGCTAAAATTTTTCCGATTTTATGCGAAACAGTTTATACACATTGTGAAGAATTTGTGTATAGTGTCAATAAAATCATACCCAGAGTAAGTGTATTATTTTGTCCGGATTTATTAATACGCCAGGTAAGCAACATACAGCAACTCTTATAAACTTTCAGATTAAGTTCAAAGAATTGTTGTCCATCATGCGCAACAACAACTAGGATCAACAATAATTGGTTTTAGGACATCTCGTAATCCCGTTCTAAGGGACTTTAGATATTAACCTTCAAAATGTTTTTAGCACCCATTATTTAAAACCTTTACTTAAAGGTTGCCGGTACGTTACGTGCTGCTCAGAATGTGAATTTCAAGTATGGTCTATAATACTACTACTGCTGCTACATATGACATTCTTCTTATTTTCTGTGTCCCGTCGTACAATTATTCATAATACCATTCACTTATGTCAAGGTGTAAATTGCTTTCAGGAGCATTGTCATCGGCAATTCAAGACGAGGCAAAGAGTCGCTATAGATATTCTTAAAGTGATCGATAAAAATTTCTGATATCATATTCCTCTCAATGGGGACGAGCTGGACTTGGATTGCAAATATGCGACGCTTACAATATATTATTTATTCACTAATAATGTAAATGTACACCTAGTCGCCAACATTATCGTTCGCTTCGGATCTTTCAGAAGCTTTCCTTCAGCTCAAGACGATATCATAAAAATTATAATTCCTTCCATTCCGCCATCAGTGTTGTCTCTCCTTAGTGAAGTGGTTCCCATTATTATCTACCCTTTCGTGCCGAATATTTGCTGGCAAGAGAAAGATCTGCACGATTATAAGGTCATACGCGCTGGTTTGACCACAGTGACATTCATTACTTTCCAAATAACATGTTAGCATGTTACATGCAACAATCATAGGGAATCCTTCCAATGGCTGTGTTCCTCCTTTCCGCAAAGACTTTCTATCTTGCTTTCTACACTGAACAGGTTTCCATTAACCTATGTGCAACGAATATTAATCCATGACAAGCAGGAACACAACAAGAGTTTTTAAGGTTTTCATTATTTTCACTGACTGTTGTGGACATGATTCCCTGCCTACTGACGTAATTCAATATAAATCAAGCTGCTACTACTACCATGTATGGCGTCATAGCAAGTCGGACATTTATTACGAGAACACTCCTGGGACAATGTTGGCGCATTTGAGACCAAACTGCCTGCCATGCACGACAGGTGCTCTTTATAGTGTATGATGTAGGTCTGCGGAGACACTATACATGCTGAAGAGGTGAAATCTGCAGCACTCGGTCATGCAATGAAACGCCTTGTTGCCCTGAATGGCAGTACTGGCAGGGTCATTTGTTTAGCTTCTATATGATACATTGAGGCAAACTTTGTCTGCTATCAGTCGATAAATTTTATTTCCTCACTACAATGCAAATAATGCAGCTAGGAAATTTATGAAACATAATATGTTTCACCATCCACTATTGTGTTCTTTCCATGCGGAATTGGTCAGTTTGGGGGAACACTTTGGCAAAATTGGAGTGGAACTTATAAAGGACCTGTTCAAAGTTATCCTGGCAAAGAAAGGCCACCCTCATGGCCCAATGATTCGTGTCATTAGATTGGAGCAGATCACTGAAACTTGGCAACGCAGGGGAGTTGGATCAAAATGTTGCTGTCCAGCCACTCTAATATATGTCATTCAATGGAAGCATGCTTCTAAAGGGTGACCTTCATCAGTTTGGAGAAAGAGTTCGCCCTTGCTTCGCGAACGAACGCCATCTTGCGTCCGGAAGCTTCGTCTATCTCTTTCCTCTCTCTCTTTTAGAGGAGAGTGAGAGAGAGGAGCGAGGGAGAGAGGGGGAGATACGCGATTGGGCAAACGCGTGATATCACGATGGGGCTTGCATTTCGCATATTGATTTGCGGACGCGGCATTTCTCTCACACGAATATTCTTACAACATTTTTACGGGGTAAAAACCACACGAGTTTTCCTGAGTCTAAATCAACTAATAAAACAGTTCACCACGTGACAACATGTTTTGAATCCTACCAAGGCCGCCAGGTAGCAACCCCTACCACATCAAAGATACAGTCAGTGGCGAACACAGCGGCCTTTAGCGTCAAACTAGGTGCATAGATTATACACTACAAGATGCGCAAGATGGTTGCCGTTTGGGTAGCGGGGCTACTTGAACAGGTCCTTTGGTCAGGAGCGATGACAATACACGAATGCGGAATGATGTATGGAAAGTGGGACAGGTCATTGGAGATCCCCCTACCACCACGTGACTCAGCCAGGCAAGAGTAACCGAGGTCAACGAGCAAGGTTAAGGTTATCCTGGCCAGACTGTAACCAGCATGACAAAACTTTATCACTGATGATAACCATCCTTCCTTTGTTCAATATTCACAATCTCCAGTACGGATGCGGCTATGTCTGGGGGAAAAAAGGGATGGAGTAAATGCATGAAATTAATTGCTGCGTAATATTAATAACATTAATACTCTGAAATATTGAAGATTATGACTACACAAATATTACTGCACAATTATACTGACATATTTAATTTCCTTTTTTCATCCACTCATTGTGGTTAATTATTTTTGATGCCTCATTTTTTCCTTGTGGAGTCACACTTTGGAGTGAAGTAAGTCGATCTCCAAAACATAATCATGTTTGCTGTAAGCGGAACAGTAATTAGTGCTAACGCCAAAAACGCACTCAAATGGGGAAATTCACATTTGGTGCATAATTTTATTTGAGAGGTGGATATTGTGCTCCACATATTCTCTTCGTGCATATTTTAATGCACTCCAGGTTTTCAGTGATGAGTCTTAGTCCGCGCCCATCAGGAACTGATTATAGTCCTCTGAAGAAGTTACTCTTATATACTGATGGACTGTGCATGACAATATGAGGAAATCCTCCTATTACACAAGCAAAGTCAGCTTGTTATGCACAATGTGGCAATATTAATACACGTGGGACTCGTTAAGATAGGGGATTGCTAAATCCAATTGCAACATTGTATTACTCATTATGTAAGAAACTATTGCCGATTTCTCATGAATCTGAGCCAATTATGTATTTTTATTGTCATATTCGTGATCAGCCCATTGAAATCTTTAATAAATGTCTACTTTAATCTCATAAATTTCAATTTTGTCAAAATTTGTTGGCCAGTGTTATCCGAGAGCGAATCAAAAAATTTCATTTGGTAATCGATAAATAAGATACGTTGTAGTCACTATCTATCCTCAAGGAAGAGAGAGTATAAAAATGTAAATCAGCTTTCGAGGAAGTGATTGAGCGAACAGCACTGCTGGCAAGATGATTTTCGCTAAGCTCTGCACATTATCTGCAATTCTGGCCGGTAAATGTATACCTTTTGGTGCAATGCCCACATCTCCAGTTCGAGTTTAAAGAGAAGCTGTAATGTTACAAAAATTGCAGCAAATCGCAACAGAACACTGGGTTACTGGAGTCCACAACTCAAATATTCTCGACTAAACTTGAACTGCACTGCTGGGCAGTGCATTCCACTGTTGTTTAATGTCTACACTCTGCAATGTTCACATAGGCCTATTATTCAAAGCTCCCTTTTGCATGCTATTAACCTAGTAATAAATTATTGTTTCAGTGGCATCGTCTTCGGTAATTAAAGACGATCCCGGCAGCAACGACACGCTTCAAGTAGCTATTGATATTCTCAAAGTTGTTGACGCAAATTTCGGATGGCACATTCCTTTCAATGGCGACGAGCTGGATTTTGATTGCAAGTACGAACATTGTCATTTCTTTGCTTATTAAGTAGTCTATTAATGTGAACAATACATCCGTTTTTATTAATCGGTTGTGCCTTTCAGAAACTACCCATCAGCCGCAGCAGACATCGTCACTATCATATTATTTTCTCCATGTGTTCCGCCATTAATGCAGTACATTATTGAGGCAGCGTTTTCTATGTTTGTCGACCCATTCGTTAGTGACCTGTGTGACCCGAAGAATGAACTTCATGATTGTAAGGCCCCATATAGTCAGTGCACCCACAGTGCAATTAATTCCAAATAATTCCTTTCAGTGTATCTGGAGTCGGCTGTATGCTTGAGCTCCAACTGGACTCATTCTTTGCCCTGCAGTCTCCAACTGGCCAAAGAAGCCGTGTCCATCGTGCCAAATATTCACTGCTCTGATGACGTTTGCCAACTGATGTGGTCCGTATAACACAGAGTGGTCCAACGAGCAAGGTCCTTACGCGGAATGAGCATATTGTAATGCGTCCATTACAAAAGTTGAAATTAACTGCACGCTCCTATTTGTCGATTAAAATATCAAAAGCAGAACATCTGCCGGCGTCATTCACCTTTCTTGTAGGACCACCCTGCACAATTATTAAATTCATAACTCAAACTGAAATAATGATTAATGACTTAATGATCTGCACAGTCCCTTGGAACAGGCCAGATACTGCATTGACAAACAAGTAAACAAGGATTGTGGACCGGATGCAGTCAAGTTCATCAACATGGCTGCTAAGCGGCTGGGAGGATACATGCTATGGGTATCACCATGACTCTGAAACATGTCTGAAACTTATACTATAATATTGTTACAATATTGCATACAGTAGAAGATAATAATGCAATGCAGCCATATTCACCTATTGTCGCCATTTCGTTATTTTGCTATCCTTTGGAAGGGTCTCCAAAGGTTCATAATGGAAAAAAACAGTCGTAAAGTTAAGGCTATCTTGCACAGGGAAATGGCTAAATTATCTTAAGATTCAGAAGAGATATTTTGTTTTCTATTTGACAAGATACTTTACAGTATAACTGTGTTGTGTGATTGTGTCTGTAGGAGTTGTGCCACTCGCCCGACTGCGACGGCTGGCTGACTGATGCGCCACCACTTGACGTTACTGAATCACCAGAGCAAGAAACATTCATGCAGGAGATGCACAGGAGGAAGGAAGGTGATTGTACGTGCATATTGCATTCTTTCAAAAATTTAAATTGGGGCTTTCTTCATTTAAATGTTACTCAAAATTTACACACTGTATGTGAGTAATATGTTGCCTGACATTTCTAAAAATTCGCAAATTTAACTGTTAGAATATGTTAATGTTATTCAATATTGTGACTGCATGGGCTGAAATTTAAGTCGTGGTGCTTATTTTGAATAAACACAAATGCCTAAAATTTTAAAATGTAGTTCTATTGTAGAATACGTATGTCATTTCCTTGTCTGCAATTATTATTATTTTTACAAATATTCTATATCTCCTTTCAGTGTCCTGGTTGACCAGCATCAGGAAGGATGACCCTCAATGTCAGGACATCCTCAATGCCACAATTCAAGTGTTGCAAGTGGTGAACGACAATTTGGGGTCCCACATCCCTACAGATGACAAGTCCCTTGACAAAGTCTGCAAGTAAGGGAAAACTTAATAATTGTTTCTGAGGCGCAGTATTAATATTCACGCTTATTGTACCATGTAGGGTGTTCAACGCCACTGAAAAAGAAATTTTGGACATAGCCGGGCCATGCATCCCATCATCATTGGACCATGTCAAGGAAATGGTGTTGAACATTGTCAACGACTTCGTCATGTCCCTGTGCGATCCATCCCAGGATTTTCATAAGCGTAAGAACGGTTGCTTTACATAGTTGGTAAAGTTGGAGCCACCATTTAAAAAATGAAAAGCGCAATCACATGAAAGTTTCCAAAATACGTCACCTTACTGTTTCATTGCGCAACAATAACAGTTGGATTTCTGTTTCTCTCGTATGATATTAAGTGTCTGATTACAAAACTTCCACAAACTTATTTCTAGTAATTATTATCGAATCACTAGACTACATCTTTCTGGCACAAGTGCTTCTGGTTACATCGTTACTCTTTAATTATTGTTATTTAGAATGAATGTATTGCGCTAAAATCTATATAGAGTAATAATATAACATGTGAATGCAGTGCAGCAAGGAGTCTGCAGACATCTCCGTGAAACAGTCTAATAAATGATATTTTCCAGTGTACCTGGAGTCTATTTCCTGCCTGCTGACTAATGGGACGGATTCCTTGCCCTGCGACATTCAGTTCGCACAGGACGTGGCCATCATCCTACCTCAAATACACGGAGCCTCTGATGCGATTAAACTCTGCTGGTGAGCATTAGTAATATTATGTCTATGCACTGAAATGCTGCACAGAGAGAAGACACACTGAACTGGAAGATATGAAACATACAATCTGTTTTATTCGCGATCCCCAGCCCTGTTGCGCAAGTCACCTACTGCCTCAACTCAACCACAACTCAAGACTGCGGATCAGACGCAGCTGAATTCGTCAACGAAGCTATTGATAAACTGGCAGGCCCATTAACGGTAATATAAGCACAGACAAATTTTCTTTACAAGGCCTTGTTCACACGAATGAGCTTTCTTTTCCTACATCGCATATGGGCTTTTCTTTATGTCCTTAACAATTCGTACTTTTCTTTCATTCCAGTCTCTATGCTTGTTTCTTGGTCCAGACTGCAGCGGATGGCTTACCCCATCTCCTACACCAGCAGTATTTACAACAGAACCATCGTTCAGGAAGAAGTTCAACTAAATGGCTTTACACAGCGAAAAGGGGGACAACTTGCTGTCTGATGCAACCTGTACCTTACCCTGCTTGATTCAAGTTACCAATTTAGGAGCAAATGCAAAAAAAACAACATATATCCGGTTTTATGCACATTAGGTCATACACGCTTTGAAGAATTTATGTAACAGTGTCAATAAAGTTATGCCCAGAGTAAAAGTATCATTTTCCCCTGATTTATTAATTACTTTTAAATGCCAAAAGAAACATACGTACAACGCTTAGAAACTTTCAGAATAAGTCATTGGTTCAAATTGTTGTCCATCATGTACAACAATGAATAACTAGGATCAACATCATTTGATCCTGATATACATTACGGATATGTATTATGCATCTCGTAAACCAGTTCTAAGGGTTTTATTCAAAAAGTTTTTAACGCGCATTTTAAAAAACCTCTCACATCGAAAAACTCAAAGATTGCCGGTAAGTCACGTGCTGCTCATGTAATTTTTTTTGAAGTACCCCGTGATGACCTGTTTCGTCTATAGGGGGGTGGATTACCACCATTGGAGGGAAAGGGCTGTTGTCTATTTTTTAATACGCTCGAACCCACGGGCAGGGAAACTGGGAGGGGATGTGCAAAGTGCGTGTGCACAGACGTTGATGTGCCGTTTTGTGAACTCCCCCTGGTGGCATATGTGGAAGGATCGCCACCCGAAACGAAGCCAGAGACGGTCTTACTCTGCGCGAGATGAAGGGGGGAACCCCGGGTTGGGATCGAACCCGGGACCTTAACATCCGCGGGCGCATACGTTACCGCAGCGCCACTTCGCCTCCCCGCTGCTCATGTAAATTTAAAGTGTGGCCTATTATGCTGAAATGATTATTTATAGTCAATCAGCACTTTATATTATCCAATGTGTCTATTTGTTATTATCTACGTTAATGACACAGATTATTACAGATCATTGGTATTGTGTGTCAGGGACAGCTAGAGAGGGTTTGGGTACAGCATCGCGGAAAACGCTTGAACTATGGACTTGGGGAGGTGAAACCTCCTGTGATCTGAAACTGAATCACTAAAATATCGCAAGATAGTATAGGCATATCGAATGAGATATAACTCAGAACTTGCAATCAGTGGCTTTATCATCACGAAAGTAGCTGAAGGTTCTGCTTTCGGGGAATAAGAGATTCGGCGACGGGCAAGATGATTTCTTCAAAACTCTGCATATTAGCTGTCATCTTGGCGGGTATGTGTCTCTAAAGTAGTCTACAAAATCTATCATCAAGGAACTGGGATTAAACATGATTTCGCATGTATTTGAAGAATTACTCAATAATTACGTATTAAATAATATTCATAACATCCACTGTACTAGCCGACTATCCCCCCACATCATTCGCACCTTTAATTACTTTTGAAAATTATTTTCCATCACAGTGTTCGCTGATCACCAAAAATTATAAAGAAAATAGTACTTATTGATCCAAAATACTAAACTAACTGCTCTGCATGACATTCTTCTTATTTTCTGCGTCGCGTCGTACGATTATTCATAGTACACTTCACTAGGTGTAAATATATTGCTTTCAGGAGCATTGTCATCGGCGATTAAAGACGACGCAAAGAAGGAAGACCTTCTTCAAGTCGCAATAGATATTCTCAAAGTGATCGATGCAAATTTTGGATACCATATTCCTCTCAACAGGGAGGAGCTGGACTTGGATTGCAAGTATGCGATACTTCCATTTTATTTACTGACTAATGTGTATGTACACCTACTCAGCAACATTATTATTCGTCTTGCACCTTTCAGAAACTTTCCATCAGCTCAAAACGATATCATTAAAATCATATCTCCTTCCATTCCGCCATCAGTGTTGCCTCTTCTTAGCGAAGTTGTTCCCATTATTATCGACCCTTTCGTGCAGAATATTTGCGGGCAGGAGAAGGATCTGCATGACTGTAAGGTCATGTGAGTTGGTTTGCCCACACTCTCATTTCTTAATTTCCCAAAAAACAGCAACATTTAGGGTACTTGGCATCAGCTGAGTGCTTGAACGCCAACTGGACTCATTCTGTGCCTTGCGGTCTGCAACTGGCCAAAGAGTGTCTGGCCATCATACCAAACATTCAAGATGCGGGGAGCATTTGCCAACTGGTGTGGTGAGTTACAATCATAGGGAATCCTTCCAATAGCGGAGTCCCTCTTTCCCTTAACCCTTTGATGACGGAGTTTTTGAGGGATTGCATTACCCCAGGGCCTGAGTTTTTTTCCCCCTTTTCCGGAAATTTTATGACCTCGCCGATTTTCTTGAAATTCGGTCCATTGGTAGCCCACACCAAGGGATGAAAAACGCACCTATAGTTACCTGATAAAAATGACCTTGTGACCCAATTTTGAGGGGGGCAGAGGTCAAATCATAAAATTTCGACCTCCCTGATTTTCTTCAAATTCGGTGCATTAGTAGCCCACACCAAGGGATGACAAACCCACCTATAGTTCCCTGCTCGACATGACCCTGTGACCCATATTGGAGGGGGACATATGTCAATGCACCGAATTTCAAGAAAATCGGTGGGGGCTGTGCGATATCCGACATTGCATATCGACTTTCGATACTCAAAAAATATCGAATCAAAGTCGATATATCGAAAATCGAAAAACCGACATCGAAAAATATCGAAAAATATCGCAAACCGACATCGAACCGACATCGAAAATATCGCAAAATATCGCGATGTCGGTTTGCGATATTTTGCGATGTGCGATATTTTGCGATGTCGGTTCGATGTCGGTTTGCGATATTTTGCAATGTCGGTTTTTCGATTTTCGATATATCGACTTCGATGCGATATTTTTTTAGTATCGAAAGTCGATATGCAATTTCGGATGTCGCGCAGCCCTACCTATCGGTGAGGTCGGAATTTTATGGTTTGACATCAGCCCCCCTCAAAATTGGGTCACGAGGTCATTTTGATCAGGTAACTATAGGTGCGTTTTTCATCCCTTGGGGTGGGCTACCAATGCACCGAATTTCAAGAAAATCGGTGAGGTTGAATTTTTTTGCGTTGAAAAATGACCCAAGTTGGCAGGGCAAATCTTCGGACATCATATGATGTCCGTAGGCCCTCCAGCAATGCAAGCTCGGAAATCATATGATGGCCGTAGGCAGCAAAGGGTTAAAGACTTTTACACTGAACAGGTTTCCATTAACCTATACGTATGTGCAATAAAATATTAATTCATGACACGCAGAGATTTTAATGTTTACATTATTTCCACTTACTGTTGTGGACATGATTCACTGCCTACACATAATATAATTGAATATAAATCAATAATCATCATTAACATACACATTGATACACAGCCCTCTGGAGCAGGCAGGATTCTGCATAGACGAGCAATTGAATGCAGATTGTGGCTCAGACTCGGTCAAGTTCTTCAACAAGGCAGCTATGGAGCTAGGAGGTGACATGTTTCAGGTATGTTAGTTGGAATGCCAATTATTAGAATGGCTATACTTACAAGTAAATAATTTGTCATTATAATAGAAATGTTGTCACACACAAAATATCATTTTTTTCAATGTGCTTATTAACTTTATAATATGGTACTCTACGTCCAAAATAAAATGTTTCGAGCAATCAAAATGTGATTTCATGGATTTCACATTATAAAATTTAATCCTGCTCTAATTCGTAGTTGCGGGCGTGCAATCACTTGAATTATTGGAAGTGAATTAATGAACAGGAGAGTGATTATATTTGTGATGAAGTGAAGTCGCGATTTTAACACTTTGCTGCCTACGGCCATCATATGATTTCCGGAGATTTGCCCTGCCAACTTGGGTCATTTTTCAACGCAAAAAATTTCAACCTCACCGATTTTCTTGAAATTCGGTGCATTGGTAGCCCACACCAAGAGATGAAAAACGCACCTATAATGACCTGATGAAAGTGACCCTGTGACCCAATTTTGAGTGGGGCAGAGGTCAAATCATAAAATTCCGACCTCGCCGATTATCTTCAAATTCGGTGCATTAGTAGCCCACACCAAGGGATGACAAACCCACATATAGTTCCCTGCTCGACATGACCATGTGACCCATATTGGAGGGGACCTATGTCAATGCGCCGAATTTCAAGAAAATTTGTGACTGTCACTTGCAAAGTCTCCCTCGTGATTCACTAAGGCGGGTAGTACATGTACGCAAAAAATGTAAGTGTGTATAACCTTGGTATAACCCCCGAATTTCAAGAAAATCGGTGAGGTTGGAATTTGACCTCTGACCTCATCAGAATTGGGTCACGAGGTCATTTTGATCAGGTAACTATAGGTGCATTTTTCATCCCTTGGGGTGGGCTACCAATGCACCGAATTTCAAGAAAATCGGCGAGGTCATAAAATTTCCGGAAAAGGGGGAAAAAAAACTCCGTCATCAAAGGGTTAAGGCTGATTTTGAACCTACATGATGCTTGAAGTGTTTTTTTATTACGGCCCTATATCGCGGTTTTGTCAGATGTTATGCGGATCTCCCGACTGTACAGGGTGGCTCACAGACGCGCCGACAATAGGCACGACACCATCGCCAACACCACCATACTCATCCATGATTCAAGAGAGAGGCACCAAGAAGGAATCTTCAATCAGTAAGGATGGCACAGGCGTTTATGCAATATTATCATTGGACATGTATTTATGGAATTTCTACTGTGTGCCAATAATTTTGTATTCACGTGTCCTGGTGCTACAAAAAATATTTAAATAAGTGATGAGTTATTTTTGTCTGTAGATTTATTGACCAGCTTTAAGGAGGCCAACCCTGAGTGTGATGACTTCCTCAACATCACTATACAAGTTTTGCAGGTGGTGGAAGATAATTTTGGGGCTCAGCCTCAGATTCCTACAGATGAAAAGACTCTAGACCAAGATTGTAGGTATGGAATATGTCATGTAATCTCCATCGACTGGTTACGTGTTAGACACTATTGTAATGAGGGGTATTATTCTTTGCCCCATGCAGTGTATTCAGCTCAGCTGTGAAAAAAATTACAGACATTGTGGAACCATGTGTACCGCCAGCAATGCGGTATGTCATAGAATTTGTGACCAAGCCATTCGAAGATCTTGTGACGAGCATCTGCGATCCAGCCCAGAATATGCATCGCCGTAAGACCTCAAATAATAATAATTTCTATATTGATATTAGGGCTTAGTTCTTTGAAATAGCAATGTTTCAATATCCTATCTTCTTCGCGCTCAATATCATCTTCGTTTGATTTTTCAGTGTACCTAGAGTCATTATTTGCTTAATGGACACGTGGGGTAATACATTGCCATGTGACAGCCAGTTTGTTGAAGATGTAGTGACGTTACTACCACAAATCAAAGACATCAGTTCAGCGAAGCTATTGTGCTGGTGAGTGCTCTGTGAGCTACGATATAGTGATACAGTGGTTTTAACATTTTCAATACATCACCCACACCCCACACCACATCCTTACAAGTCAACCCTTTCTCTCATGAAAAATGGACATCAAAGTGTCATAATGCAGTACTATACACTAGTGCTTCTGTTCATAATATATACTTTTACCATCAAACGTAGAGTTTTGCATATGACGTAATTAATTTTTCGATTTGAAACAGCTCACTGGAACAATTCAACTACTGTCTCAACGCAACAACAACTGAAGATTGTGGGTCTGACGCAGCAAAGTTTGTCGACAATGCCCTGGATGATCTGGGAGGAGCTCTGTTGGTAATAATATCTCCTGTGGGATACCCAATAGTATACCGCTTCATGATCCCTCCATGTTGTTCTGAATATATTATTACCCATGTTATTACACCATCCTACTGGCAATATCTCCACAGCATAATTATCTGTTTAAACACTTTCTAAGAGTGTCATCAAACTATGATTTCCAAATATGAATGATTTTGAAATTATTCCAGATGTATTGTTCCTTCGTGGGTCCAGACTGCAGCGGATGGCTGACACCTTTCCCCACAACCCAGCTACCCACGACTCCATCACCAAAATCCAAACCCAATCCATTTCAGTAGACACATAAGGACAGGGCCAACATCCAAACCAGAGGCAGATGAATTGATCACCCCTGCGGACGCAGAGAAAACTGCAGAGAACCTGAAGAATATTGTCTCGTGGCCTGTACATCCTGCAACACACTCATGTTCCTTATGGTAATTATATGAGTATATACTCCACGATTACGTAGCAACATGACCTTCGCCGCTATGTAATTTCTGGGATGAATAAATGAGCTCTTTTCATTGTACTGAACATGAAGAAAGTGCCTATCTATATTAATAAAACCATTTGTGATCTGTCTGTCTGTCTGTCCGCCTGGAACGCCGACCGTCATTTGCCTGCCATCTGTGGTCCGCCTCCTACACCTCCAAGGCTCCAACCTCTCCCATCCTTCCGACCAGGCCTTCCTTTAATTAAGATTCTGAATTACATGTATTTTTTTGCCTGTCCTTTTCAGCTTGCTTTCCATTCATTTCTTCCCGAGCAACGCCGGGTATCGCAGCTAGTACTTTATAAACACATCTTGACTTGAGGCATGTGATGGAGCTCATTTTACATCTTTCTTGCCCCAACTTCACTAAGAAAGGACTAAACCACACATTTTCTATGAGCTAAGGAGGGAAACAAGAAGAAAGTTCATGTGATGATGTTTTGTTTACTTCAGAGTAAAAGTTTTCTATGCCTATATTGTTAGTCTGAGTATTGCGAACAAATACATTATCCTTCATAATATTGCCATTCACAGCTTATAACCGTACTGCATAATGAGTGGACGAATGAGAAAGTACTACGTTAAAGGGCAGTTCTGATTGCTGGAAATGCATTTTTGAGGTGTGGTGTACTGTACGTTGCATTGCTCAATCAGGTCAGACTGTCCTCACATGACTCGTCAGGCAGAGATAAGATAACATACTGTGGAAAAATGCAATCAATATCTCTGGAGGAAAAATATAATCATAAACACTTATCTCGATTGTCGCAAAAGGATTCAGTCGCTGTATGTCACCATTATGGCCGCAATGATGACTTATACAAAATTCCGCGTCTTAGCTGTGATCTTGGCCGGTATGTCTATGTTACGTGTTATTCTCATTCCCCTAGACTATAGACCTATAGAGTAACACTGGTTAAATTGATGAGATTCATTATAATGATACTCATTGGTTATTTAATCAATTCATCATTTTATACTTAGACACGTTGATTCAATAAGCTCGGTTGCTTTCCGTTATGCTTTTTTCTGAAGAAATGTACAGTGATGCACAGTGATGTGTGTGACTCCAATTGGTTTAACGTCACAAAGTACGTCACCATCACAGGCATTATTAATCTGCACTTAATGACATGTATGGAAATGTGTACGTCATAATTATTTCATGATTCGAACATCTTTCAGCATTTCTTTCAGGTGCATTGTCTTCGGTGACATCGGACTCTCCTAAGTGCGACAACTTGAAAGTCACAATAGATGTTCTCAAAGTAGTGGACGCTAATTTTGGCTGGCATATTCCTCTCAACAGTACCGAGTTGGACTTGGCCTGCAAGTAAGGGTAGTATAAGTTTGGAGATTTTAAACCATCCTGTTCTTGCAGGACTTTTCTGTTCAAGGCTTTACCTTTACATCACGATGGTATCATACGCGGTACTCATAAATTACGTTTTCATTGTTAACACTGCCTATGTCTTTTAGGAACTTCAAGCCTGCCGAAAATGAAATCCTGGCCATTATAAAGCCATGTGTTCCGCCTTCACTGCAGGATATTGTTATTGGCCTGATTCCCACGATTGTCGATCCTTTCGTAATGAACATCTGTGGAGGAGATAAAGAACTACATGACCGTAAGGCTGCAAAATTCCTGAGATGTACAGCACACCATAATTATAACGATATTATTTACTTTTAGTGTACTTGGAATCGGCTGTGTGCTTGAATGCCAACTGGACCAATTCCCTTCCCTGTGGACTGCAACTGGCTAAAGAGTCGGTGTCCACAATTCCAACTTTTCACGATATATACGACATATGCTCCCTGATGTGGTAAGTTGTGTCAGAGATGGTGTTCTTTTCCAAGCAAACAGTCCAACAATGGAGGAGGAGCAAATGTTATGGGTTGTTCGCTTCAGAAATCAGTTGGTAGAGAAGCAACAACCACTACGAGTTTGATTGGATTGTTTCAGCCAATTGTAAAACGTCTGGTTTCCGTTGGTAAACAATATTCAGAATCCTGTATTATCCTCTTTTACCCCCATCTTGGACAAGCTGGGCAGCAAAGCGCACCACTCTGTTTAATATTAATTAGCCTAACTTGTGTTTGTAACGGTACGTCGGGGATGGGTGGGAATAACGTACAAGGGTGGGCTAATAACTAGTATATTACAATATGATACATAAATACAGTGAGAAGGAATAGGAAGGAAGAAAGGAAGGAAGGACCTGATCAGGGCAAAGGATAGGGTGAAAGAGGGCGAGCCCACCAGTCCAACTCCTATTTATGGAGTCCCTCACTCTGGGGGTCAAGGGTAGGTGGCTTAGGGGAGGATTGGAAAAGGGTTGCAAGAAGGACCCGGGGTCATGACCCGATAAGTCTATAGAGGAGAGGAGAGGGTGAGCTGGACATTAAATAGAAGTTTAAAGAGAGCGGCCTGGCATTGCTATACGCCCTCTCACCTTATCAGGGTGCTAACCGTCTTAAGACACCATGTACTCAACCATAAGGGCACGGAGCCTTTAGTCATCCAAGCACAGCTTGGATGACTAAAGGCTCCGTGCATAAGGGTACCAGCGTACCTAAGCCAACCGCATTACACCGCGGGGTCCCAAATTCTGTGAATGCAAACGCGTCTCAAAGTAATGCCGACCAGTAGGTGAAAAAAAGAAAAAAAAGAAAAGGGAGACCGAGAGGGTCTGAGGAACCCCCTAGGTCAAAAGAAAACACAAGACGACCACAACAAAACTAGCAGTCGGTGTCGTAAACGACCACGGCCGCTTGAGAGAGATTGAGCAATCTCTCTCAAGCGGCCGTGGTAAATGACCCAACCGGACAGGCCACGGCCCCCAGGGAGACCAAGCAGGCGCAAGGCGCGACCCACAAGGAACCCCTGGGGAGACATCCAAACTAAAAGGGTAAAAACTCTAAAACCTAATCCTCCACACTGGGGGGTGATCTGGACAGGAAGGGACTAATTAGCAGGAGGGGGAAGGTGGGTGGTGAGGAAGGACTGGTATATGTTATGATGTATAACTGCACATTTTTCAACTGAATTATGTGCCACGATAAACGCGAAAATTAACAGCCCCCTGGAGCAGGCCAAATACTGCGTAGACCAGCAAGTGCTAATGGACTGCGGCCCAGACGCGGTCGACTTCATCAACAAGCTGGCCTTGGAACTGGGAGGCGACCTGCTGCAGGTATTTGGGTTAATTATGAAATTTTAACACACGGGTTATATCAGGATCTTTGTAGGGTAGTAATACTGCCCATGGTAACAATCTTCATTGATCAAAAGGGGTATAAACAATACAACATCTCGCCTGCATTAGCGCATTGTTGGAGATCACTTAGGTAAATCACCACAAATTGAATAAATTGCAGTTCTGAGACAGAATAAATGCGACAAAATAATACAATGCAAGCCTAAATATTCATTTCACGATGACCCCGACGACTTTTGACTTTCTGCTATATGCGGTCCGCAAAACTAGGTCCTCATTATTATTGCGCCTCTGTGTTGCTGATGTTGTATCCTATCTTTCAGATGTTGTGCCCAACACCGAACTGCGATGGCTGGTTCACTACCTCTCCGCCAGTAATTGAAAACAATCCATCCTCACAGAATATGAAAATATATACATCTCGGCAGGATATAATATACGGAAACAAACCAGTTCCATCAATTGTGGAGGGTGACCATCAGTCTGAAGGTGAACGTATTTAATAATGATGATAATAATAATAATAATAATAATAATAATAATAATAATAATAATAATAATGATGATGATGATGATGATGATGATGATGATGATGATGGAGAGAGAAAAAACTTGTGCTTCAACAAGCATATGTTCAGTGCACTCAAAAAAATAATAGTTGAACAAACCAAAAACATGTTTAATTCAACAAAATAGGAAGGTTAATATAAAGCCTGCTAAAAATTTGGTTGAAGTAACCAAAAATATTTGGTTGTCGTTCTACAAAAATATTTGGTTGTCGTTCTACAAAAATATTTGGTTGATTGATGTAACCAACATTTTTGTTGATATGGTGTACATTTGGTTGTGGTAGCTAAGGTTTTGGTTGAAACGATCGCATAGGCCCTACCCTTCAACCAAAATGTTTTGGTTATACTTCAACCAATTCTGTTTTTTCAATTCAGCTAAGATTTTGGTGAAAGCAACCAAATCTCACTCAACCAAATAGTTTTGGTTACTGTAACCATTTCGGTTTTTTCAGTGTGAACTTCATTTCGGCCATTTGTACGTTCAGCGAACGTTCCGAAGCAAGTTCCGACGTCTCAGTCTTGATATCCCAAAGCCTCAGTTTAAAATTAAATTCAAATTTATATATTGATTATTGCTGTCTAAATTTATCTTGTTAACTACTGCTATGCAGGTCCACTGGCAGCTTTCACTTGATATTTAGAGTAAGGTTATCGTTCCTCTTTAGTATTTCAGCAGTCTTTGTTTTGGGAAAATATTTTCATCATAATTATGAGGTATAACTCCAACAGAGAGAATAAATGACATACAGTTAGTCACAGTCAAGTATCAATAAAAAATTGCACAATATGTTCCAACCATCTCAGTTTAGGCTATATACACATGGAGTTGGTTGATGTGAGGTTATATTCTTTCGTTTTTAACGTAAGTGTTCTTATAGGTTCGTATCTTCTTTTTATTTATTAAATATAAGAACTTAGGCATTGGTATACAATGACACAATTCGCCGCTGTAAGGCATTATGGATTCAACATTTTTAAAACGCGCCATGACGTCTCGTGCGCATACCATGTGCAATGCTCACAGGCTAATAACATTATACAATACTTTGAAATACTGGTACTGTAACAAAACAAGGTGTAAAAATGTCCAGCCACGACGGACGTGACTGGAGCGGACCACTTTTTACTTCCATCATATTAAAACATGCAATAAAGCATGTAGATGAGATTGAATAATAGCTCGCTACTATTGCAATGCAGGAAGATACTCTAGAGGTGATTGCAATAACGTTCTTCTTAACATTCTCCGACTTTATTGTGCCCTTATCCCTATATATATAAAGCTCAAAATTTGTACATATATTTATTTATTTATTTATTTATCACGCCTAATTAAGCCACTTCCCGGGCACGGAGAGCGCTCAAATTTCTCAGAGCCATGTCTTACATATCACTGACCCCGAGAAAAGTCCCAAACCCGAACTTTCTTGAGTCTAAGGGGGGTTTTCAGCAGATTAAGCAATTGCCTATAGCAACCCTGGCTGTCAACAAGCCCGAAGGGAGGATCTGCCTCTCTCACTCACGTTCTAAAATGAAATCAGCATTGCATATTCAACAATGAAAACAATAGAACAACGGGCAGGTTGGCAAGAATAATATAATTGCAGTATACGAGTAGGGTATTGTAACAATGAACGGTTGGAGTACTTAGGGGAGTGCCGAGATCAACAATACCGAACAATACGGTACTGTACAGTTCATATATCGATAGAACCTGCCACAAGGCACCAGGAAACACAGAGGAAAGAAGAGAAGGTATACGTTCGTGTGTTTGGTCTCAGAAGTGTTGGAGTGATGCGTTCATGTTCAGATTGTGTTGTCATCAAATATTTAATCTGATACCAAATTTTCAAGTGTAATTTTAAAACCGGGGTTAATGCGAAACGGCGTAAAATGGAGCGGCGTAAAACGGGTACTTCCCGCATGGGAAATCCTTCTTGGCCGCTTCACAACCAGCAAGCTATCATAATTTCCACGTTATAACAATTTTTCAATTTAAAAATTTTATGATGTCATATTCAAACCTGCGTTAATGTGGAACGGCGTAAAATGGAGGGGTGTAAAACGGGTACCTACCGTATTATTTTGATAATTGGACGGTGTTATGCAATAATGCATCAACCCACATGAGAACAGTTATGAGAAAAAGGGCTTTTAAAAGGTCATACCTGTGAAATTAATTCAGTGTTCTTTCCGGTCATTTATGGCAGAAGTATGCAGATTTCACCTGCGTGATTTTAACTGAATGAAGTAGGATCCTTTAGGTCAGCGGTTCTTAGCCTGGGGTGCCCGCACCTCCAGGGGGTGCGAGGTGGCTTCCCTGGGGGTGCGAGCAAGGTGCACCTCTAAACAAGAGTTAATATAAACGGGTCTAACTATGAACGTAATCAATCACCCCTGGTAAATGGGGTGCGTCAAGGACCCACATATTGTCTACAAAGTGGTGCGGAGGCCCTAAAAGGTTAAGAACCTCTGCTGTAGGTTTATGTTCCTGGGCTTGGCTCTATTTTGGCATTTTTGGGGGTTGACCCAGTATTGCATAACACTGTCCAATATATTATCCCTCCGCTTTCGATCACTTCTGTGTGTACGTTGACTGACACCAGGTTCAACATATGTACCAGACACTACACACGGATTTGCTGCTATAAATTAATTAATAAATAACATATTTTGATAATCTACGTATGCCTTACCATTTTGTAATGTAAGGCACCAGAATTTTGTTGGTGATTACCATAGAAACAGGCATGTAAATGGTTTCAAATTTTGCACTTCCCCCAATTTTTTTATCCAAATTTTTTTATACCCCCTCCCCCCAATGTATCTCCACCTTGCCGTGGTGGTGGGCTTGCGTTTTCTCATGATCCTGAAGAACTATGCCGGCGGTAGTTTCGTCCACTGGTAGGGCCGCCCAAGTCGGACAGGTCTTTGGGATAGGAGGCAGACTATAAGAGAGATACCAGTCTTTCCTCTCTTCTTTTTCCTCTTTGTTTCTCTCTCCATCTGTCCCACCTTTTTGTATTCTGATAACCAGCACTTAGCCATAGTTGCGTGGCTCTTTATTACGCAAACAAACCAGAATTTTTACACCCTTCCAGAGCCTGCATATGCAATGGAATGAGCAGTTTTGCATTTAATATTGCCTGAGATCTGAAAAGATTTCGGTGTAATTACCCACGCTATTTTTTTCCCCGTGCGAAGAACGGGTACCGCTGCTAGTTTAACAATAAATGCAAATGGTAGCCTCGTCTATGTTAATTCTGGTGATATCTACCCCAGTTGGGAAGGAGCATCCAATGTAGGCTATATGGTGTACGGTGTATGTAAATTTGACAAACGATCTGTTTGGCATTAGCTTCTCAGAATGAGTGTCGTTTGTCTTCAAACATAACAGTAGATATGTGTTACATTTTTTGAATTACGGTTCTACAGTAGATCATTCTATAGGTATGGGGTACACTGTACCAATGGGCGTAGCCAGGATTTCATAATACGTATTATACTAGCAGGTTACACCGGCGCACAGTGATCTAGATTCGGAAAACCCTGGACAAAATCAGAATTGTTTAATTTGTAGTATGATATTCCCATTCATGCCTGCATAATCAATGACAATCGAGCTATACTCTGGCCTATAGTTTGTTCCTGAAAAAAAAGTTATTCGGCAGCGCGGAGGCATTTAAATTTGGGGTTAATCGTTGTTCTGAATAGACATGCACGGCAGGCCTATTTTAACCATTTGCTAAATGTTCTGAAACATATGTCAACGGTAATTTTGGTTACACTGTGTTGTAGAGTATACATTTACTTGCAAAATTGTTCATATTTCATTTTTGTAAATTATAAACATAATGATTAAATCGAATTTTGGTGTAGCAGTTCAAATGTGTCGTTTCAAAAATTAAATCGAGTCATACAAAAAAATGGACAAAAAATGACATTTTAATTTTTGGTGCGTAATGTGCGAAATAGTGTGTAGGTGAAGGGTCAACAAAGTCCAGCTGCTAAAACTTGCTAATTTTATCGTAATTCGTAATTTTCGCCGTGGCGGTATTTCCACCCTCGCGCTCGAGCTAATGCCTGAAACAAATAGTGCACGGGCTGGAGTCCAGTGACGGGAAGGGGGGAGAAATTCGAAGTGTGGCCAAACTGACCAGATTAGTGACACCTTGATACCTGTTGATATCGTACATTACTTCCTATGTTTCCTCGACGGAGGAGGGAATATAATTTTGGTGTGCGTGCGAGTGAAAGGCAAGTCTTGAGGAAATAATAATCAATATACTATGGCTTATTTTCGGGGCTGTCGTTATAATAATTTCCTATACTTTATCCTTGAATTATCCTTAATTATTTTATCTATGAGACACACACATTTACATACAATTATATGTATAATGATATATACGTCGTACGCATATAATTATGTATATCTTGTGGCCGGCAAATTTGTACCTTGATTATAATTATATTGAAACGCAGAGGTCAGATAATTTCTGCAACTGTTTTGGGTTTTTAATTAAATATTCTTCCCATTCTGCAGTGCCGGGGAGGGGGGTGTTGTTTAACTTTTTTCTCCGCCCCCGCATACGATTATTTATCCATATGTATACCAAAATAGGAGACATCGATGGACCTTTAAAACCAAGTCAAGTTCAAATCTGTAACTGTTTTCGTTTTCAAATGAAAAGGGGTGGGACGCTCTGGTCAAAAATGGGGTCTGGGGTTTATCGTTCGTCTTTTGTTTTTCTCCCCCTCTCGTGATTTTTGCGTTATCAACATACCTACACAAATTTCCATCGACTGAGCTTGAGGCAAAAGGTACCTTTGTAACCTTTACATTTTCCCAAGAAAATAGACGCAAAGATTCAACCTCCATTTGCCCCCTATTATTTTGTCCAATCCCTGTACGTGAACATCTGTCAATAATTTGACAATTTTGACTTCAAATTCGTACTCGCCGACTAGGAAAACCCCTAAACACTTATTTTTATCCTTCTAGGATGATAACTATAATTGTGACCAGGGTTTTCCGAATCTAGATCACTGCGGCGTTGCCCGGGTACGTTGGGGGTGCTGGTAAAGGTAGGGGTACATACACAGTATTTTAGGAAGTGTGTGTGCGTTTGTAAAAATTTCCCTTCCATACACTCGAAACTCGATATGTCTTAAAATAGGCCCTATAAGTTGCAATAAGCCAAAGTTTGTCACTATCTGTGATAGATTACCTGCTTGTCTTAATAGCGTATAGTCGACACAGATATTCTGATTGGATGTGTAAAAAGAGGTATGCGGATGGAGTTGGCCCAGGAAAAGACTGCACAGTCACGTGTTTTTTCCCCTGCATTTTTAACCCCTTGACCAACCCCACTTCACACCCCCACCTCGTTACATATGTTTGCTCTGAAGAACTTTAGAAATGTACGTACAGATGCATGGTGGGAAATTTTGTTTTCAACACGGAGTAATATTTGTAAATACTGTCTTATTTTATTGCATTTATTATTGTGTTATTATATATTAGTCTAGTTTCAAATCCCACAAAATCCCAGAATGACCATACGATACGAACTCACGTGAGGTGGCCAAATAGCTTAATTGGTGAATGATTTGAATTTACGGCAATGGTTTTTTTTTGCATAAAGGCATTTCCATGGGAATGTGAATTGATATATTATTATTTGATTTTTATGTAAGTTAATTGTTGAGGCCCGAGAAGAGAGAAGATTCGGGAATATGCGTGTTGTGGGAGTTAGGTTCATTTTCGGAAGCTGAAACATGCGTCGTTAGATTCCTTGGAAAATGTAACCCCCGATATGCTAATTGAAGGCGGTGTAAGGGCCTTCCCCTGGATTTCTATAAGGGACAAACATCCAAACTCACAAACTCACAAACTTCCTTATTTATAGATATAGAAAAGATAAATTTATTATCAGACTGGGAAAAATCATGTCTACTATAGTAGATGATAGTGCCACAACGGAAAGGTTGTGGAATGAGCGTCTATATGACAAGTTACTTGTGTGTTTATTACTTTTTAACAGTAAAATTGCATATCTCCTTTCAGTATCCTGGCTGACCAACATCAGGAAGGATGACCATCAGTGTCAGGACATCCTCAATGTCACAATTCAAGTGTTGCAAGTGGTGCACGACAATTTGGGGTCCCACATCCCTACAGATGACAAGTCCCTCGAAAAAGTCTGCAAGTAAGGCATATTTTAATACTTTCGGAGGTGCATTTTCAATATCCATGTTTCTGGTCCCATGCAGGGTGTTCAGCCCCACTCTAACAGAAATTTTGGACATTGCCGGACCATGCATCCCATCATCAATGGACTATATAGTGAATACATTCCTGATTGGTAATATCAAAGGCTTCATGGCGGCCCTTTGCGATCCATCCCAGGAACTTCATAACCGTAAGAAAGTGTGGATATATTCGTGGCTGGTTTCTTAGTTAGCAAATTCTGCATTATACCCACTTGTTAAATCAGCAACGATATCAACAACAACAACAACAACAACAACAACAACAACAACAACAACAACATCACGACATTTCCCTATGAGGGGTAGTCAGCGATGAAGGGAGACGCAAGCTAACCCAACATATGAACTAATAAAACTCATGAAAATAAACCTAAAAACAACCTGTCCCACCCCCCACCCCTGCCCACTTCAGACATCACCTTATCCTCAGACATATTT